>JAASGM010000820.1:0-12757 GCA_023334215.1 Globisporangium cystogenes
AGAACACCAATCGTGCCTCTTTACTGCTCTTGGCGAAATGACTGGTAACCCGAGACTTGAAAGCTTCTCTCTTGGATTCAGTATGATCCTCGAATGTATACCATAAATTTGTATGGTGCGTGTAGAAAATCACAAACTTGCTATTAGATTGGCACTGGGTTGGATGCTCAACTCAATGTCAATAAGATCGACACCGAGCAAAGTGACTCCAAGCGAAGACGCTGGCGGCGATCGCGAGACGTGACGCCATTCTCGATTCGTGACGCAACTCTCAAGTCGTGATGCCATTCTCGATTCGCTGCTAGCACGGCTGTCAGAGAGAGAGAGAGAGAGAGAGAGAGAGAGAGTCGCGACATTCACATCGGGAACTTCGACGCAGTTCAAAGGACTTTTGCAGCAGAACTTACGGCCAAGTTTCGTCTTCTCCAAGTGTCAGCTCCTCCGGCGAACACCAGTGGTCTCGCCAACGCTCAGGTGCCGTACATGCCGCATGTGCGGCACAATATCGACCACATCACGAGCGGATACGCGCACCATTCGCATCAGCGCGCAGTGCTCTTTGCTATCTCTCGACTCGGCATACCTCTAAAACCGGTTCATCGTGTTTCGGACCGCGAGAAGACCTCTTACTTCACACAACGCCTCCCTCTCGTGCTCCGACCAGCGCCGCGTGGCGCGACGCCGCCGTCGTCAACGATAACTGATGGAGCCGCCGTCCGTGATCGTGCCGCTCACGCAACTCAATGCGCTGCTGGACGGTCTGCGTTCCCACGATGGCGAGAAGCAGGCTTTGCTCGAGAAACTCGAGGAGCGCCGCCAGCGCGTGCACCTCATCAAGAAGAAGGTCCAGCAGGTTGAGCTCAAGCTCGCGCAGTACAAAAGTGACCACAGCCAAAGCATGCTCTCACCACCGCGCTCGCTCGTGCGGCTCAAGGACAGCGCGAGTCCTGTACGGATCCCGTCGTCGTCGTTCTCCAGCGCGTCGCTGCACCACTCGTCGGCTGCCGCACCTTCCACTTTCAAGCGCCCGTCGCCGCCGAACGCAGTCACCGCGACCGCGACGCTCTTGGCCGCCAACGCGACAAAGCTGAACGCACTATCATCTGCTGAGCTCGCTGCAAGTAGCAGCAACAACAACAACAGCAGCAGCAATGACTTGCACGACACGACGCCGCCAGCCGCGCGAATGGGACGTGTGCTGCTCATGCGCGAGCGCGTCTCGCAGCTCGAAGACGTGGTCGCGTCCGTGAAGGAGATCTCGGCGCAGGGCGACTTTGCAGACGTGATCTCGCGCACGCTCGGCGCGGCGCAGAAGCTCGTGCGAGCGGACAAGTACACGCTCGGGCTGCTCAACGAGCGCCGCAACATCGTCGAGATCTTCTCCGTGCTTCCGCAGCAATACCAGCAGCAGCCAGTGCTCCCAGGCAAGAAGCGACCGGCGCTCCAGTTCACAAGCGAGGGCTTCGTCGCTGCTGACAGCGCCACGACGTTCGCGCGAGTGATCATGACCGGCAAGCCGCTCGACATCGAGGACTTCTACACGCACGAGAACTACGACCAGCAGATCAAGTCCAGTGGCATCGTCCCGCACGCGCTCTTCTGCCTTCCGATCCGGAACGCGCACCGCGCGATCGTCGGCGTCTTCCAGGTCGTCTCCATGGTCAAGCAGCACTCGACCAGCGTGGACGGACCGTCGAGCGCCAGCGGGTCCAGCGCCACCACTCCCTCAACGATCGCGGCAGCCGTCGCCACCAGCACCGTTGCGATTCTGCCGCTGCCCCGATCGGCGTCGATGGCGTCCAGATCTTTCACCGACGCCGACAAGCGCAGCCTCGAGTTCCTCGCGGTCGTGGCCGGCTCGGCGATCTGGAACCTCATCCTTGTGCGCGAGCGGCAGACCGCGCAGAACCGCATCGAGGGTCTGCTCAAGCTGCACCGCAACATCTCGATGGAGGCGGTGTCCTCGGCCGTGCTCGACCAAGTGCTCTCCGTCTGCCACGAGCTGCTTGGCACCGAGCGCATCGGCCTCTTCATGAAGATCGACGGCGAGGACGAGCTCTACATCGCGTGCGCGGCCGACATCGTGCGCGGCGAGTACGTCCCGATCACGAAGGGCATCGTGGGCTACGTGGCGCGCACGGGCGAGACTGTGATCACGAACGACGCGTACTCGCACCCGCTGTTCGACCCGACACTGGACCAGAAGACCGGCTTCGTCACGCGGCGCATCCTGTGCCTGCCCGTGCGCAGTCCCGAGGGCACGATCCTCGCGGTGCTCTCGGCCGTCAACAAGGTCGACAGCACGGACTTCACCGCCGAGGACGCCATCTTCCTCAACTACGCGGCCGACGCCGTCGGCATCTCGCTGCACAAGTCGAGTCTGCACCACGAGGTCAAGACGTCGCAGAAGCTCATCGAGGCGCGGCTGCGGCTCACGACGTTTGTGTCCGAGAGCTCCAACATCGAAGAGTTCGTGGACCTCGTGATGGAGATCGGGAAGGACATCATGGAGTGCGATCGCTTCGGCCTCCTGCTCATCGACCACTTCAAGAAGGAGCTCTGGATCACGCCGCGCGTCGGCGGCGAGAGCATCCGCACGCCGATGAACCGCGGGATCTCTGGGCTCGTCGCCACGACGGGCAAGATGGTATGCACGCGCGACGCGTACAAGCACGAGCTCTTCGACCCGAGCGTGGACACCAAGACGGGCTACCGCACCACGAGCGTGCTCTGCACACCCATCTTCGAGGACCACTCGATCTCGAACCCCAAGTGCGTCGCCGTCGCCATGTGCATCAACAAGAAGGAGGGCTCGCACGTCGTCGCGTTCACGCCGACCGACCGCCACGTTATGGACAAGTACGCGCGCGAGGTGCAGTTCGCGCTTGGCCGCCTCTCGCTCGACATTTCGTACTATAAGGTCGTCTCGGACTGCAACGTCGTTGCGGGGGATGGAGCCGCTGTCGGGGCCTCCGGAGCAGTTGGCGTGCAGCGCTCGTCGTCAGCGTTGCGCATGGACCACTACTCGGAAACCGACATCATCTCGTCGATCGTGCACAAGTATTGCAACTCGGGCCCAAAGCCAGGCGCGGACGACGGCGGGCTGGCAGCGAGCGGCAGCGGGTCGAACTCGCACTCGGCGGCGTCGCTGCTCTCGGTGATCCCGGCGCTGCTGCGCAAGAAGCAGGAGGACGACGACGTCCCATTCCCGCGCGCGATCGTGTTCGCGCGCGGCCAGGACGAGCCGCTCGAGCAGTGGGACATGGACGCGCTCGCGCTCTCGAGCAGCGACATTGGCATGCTCTGCAGCGTCGTCTTCCGCGCGTACGGCTTCCTCGAGACGTTCCGCATCTCGGGCGAGAAGTTCGCGACGTTCACGACGAACGTCGCCAACTACTACCGCACGAACCCGTTCCACAGCTTCCAGCACGCGTTCCAAGTCATGCTCGCGGTGCACACGATCGTGCGGTCCGAGTGCCGCCGGTTCTTCAGCGGCATCGAGATCTTCGCGATGCTCGTGGCCGCGCTCTGCCACGACATCGACCACCCGGGCAACAACAACGACTTCGAGCTCAAGACGCTCAGCCCCATGGCGCTCACGCACAACGACGACGCCGTGCTCGAGCGCCACCACTGCCGCGTCACGTTCATCATCCTGAACCACAAGTCGGCCAAGATCCTGCAGCACCTCGACGACGCGCGCTACAAGCGCGTGCGGCAGCTCATCATCTACTGCATCCTCGCGACCGACATGTCCAAGCACTTTGACAAGTGCAAGGCGCTCGAGGGGCTCTCGCGCCGGCAGCTCAACGAGAAGCGCCAGCTGCTCATGGGCATCCTCATCCACGCGGCGGACCTGTCGTACCACGCGCTGCCGTTCCGCCAGGCCCTCGAGTGGGGCTCGCGCTTGCTCGACGAGTTCCAGAACCAGGCACGCGTCGAGGCCGAGCAAGGCGTGGCCACCGACTTCTTCATGCAGGGCCTCGAGAGCAAGCGCACGCGGCTGATCGTCCAGCTCAACTACATCAACTACGTCGTGCGGCCCATATGGCTGCCGCTCACGTCGCTCTGCCACCACCTGCGCGTACGTGCCTCACGCTGCGTGCCCGTCTCGCTTTGTTGTCTGCTGACGCGCCTTGCCGACGCAGTTCTACACCGACTCGCTCGAGCTCAACTTCGAGCTGCTCCGGCAGCAGCTCGACGAAGAGACGGAGCTAGCGGCGGCGCCGTCGCAGCTGAAGGACGAGACGACTGGACCCCCGCACGTCTCCTCCGCCACCTTCCACTCCACGTCTCCACCGCACGCGTACACGGAATGACACTGCACCGACTCTCGTGTTGTCTACGCCGAGTGGCGCGCTACGCTTCCGAGTCGTAGCCCCGCGGACTGTCGACGCTCGTCGGACCCGCTGGTGGCGTCCTACTCGAAGAAGAGAACGACCACCGTGGTGTCGTCGTGGCGGCGGCGGCGGTGGCTTCCCGCCGGCATGCTCAGCAGGTCGGCGTACGGGATCTCGTAGCGCTTTGCCGCCTTCTGCAGCGTCCGCTCCACGAGCGCTCGGCCCGCGTGCTCGTGGTTGCCCTTCGCCATCTCCTCGCGCACGACCTCGACCGCCTCGTCGTTGCTGAGGAAGTCCCAGAGCCCGTCCGAGCCGATGATCACGAACCGGTCGAGCTTGTCGATCCGGAAGCTCTTGACCTCCGGGATCGCCGTGATGTACGGCGGCGAGAACGGCTCCGCGAAGTGCCGGCCGGCCGACCGATCGCCGTTCACGTACGCCGGGCCGTTGAACTCGGGGTACTTGAGCGAGAAGTCGCCGAACGCGCGCGTCGGCTGCAGCGCGCCTTTCACGTAGCACGAGTCCGGGTGGCGGCACGTGAAGGCGTTCGCCTCGCCCGGGTGCTCCTTCTTCAGCTTCTCCTGCTCCGCCTTGACCATCGCGTTCTGGTCGTTGCTCAGCGCGACGGCGAGCAGCTTGTCCCGGTTCGACGGGTCCGTCTTGCCCAGCACCGCGCGGATGTCGCCGGCTGCGGGAACCACCGGACGCGTCAGCGTCAGGAACGTGCGAGCTCAGAGCCAGCTGGACGCCCGCGTACCGTTCGCGACGTGGAGAAAGTCCTCGTGCACGAGCGTGAAGAGCGCGCACGAGCCGCAGCGCGCGACCGCGCCGAACCCGAGCTTGAACGCCGGCAGGACCTGCGCCATCAGCTCGCGGTCGGTGCGGCCGAACGCGCGCTGGATCGCGGCCGCCACCTTCTTGGGCGACGCCGGCGCCTCGTGCTCGCGCTCCGGGTCCTTGAGCGCGTGCGCGAGCTCCTTCTCCACGTTCCCGAGCAGCGTCTTGCTCACGTACTCGGACACCTGCCACCCGCCTGCGTACAATGTCCATATCTTTGAGCCATAAAGTATCCTCCATATCCTAGAGCGACGTCCGTACCGTGGCCGTCAAAGACCGCGGCGTAGACGTCGCCGGTCGCCGCCGCGCGTACGTCGAAGCGGTCCTCGATAGGCGAGTTAGCGCGGTACGAGGCGCAGCTGACGCGCTTGGCGCGCGAGCGCTCGAGCACCGAGTAGCGCTCCGCGTCCAGCGGCAGCGTGAAGCCGCCGAGCTCCGCCGGGTCGGCGCTGCCACTCGCGAGCGCAGGTGCGTAGCGCGCGTCGCACTGCGCATCGCCATCACCGCTGCGCGCGAACGCCGCCGTCGCGAGCACCGAGATTCCGACGCCGCCGAGCAGCAGCGCGTGACGAAGCCGCCAGCTGTGCGGCTACGCTCGAGCGAGCACCAGAGGAACAGGAGGAGGAGGAGGAGGAAGGGAATAAGAAGAAGAACAGACGACTGGCGCTCGTGTCGGAGGGTAGGAGAGGGAGAGGTGCGCTGCTGACTCACCCGCTGGCTTCCTCCGGCGCGCAGCCATCCCGCGCGTGCGGCGAGCAGCCCGCTGCTTCGGATGACGCGCATCGCTCGCTGCCTTCGTCTTCCTCGATAGTGAGGAGATCTTGGCGTGTGATTGTCATCTGGTGAGAAAATGACTTCCTGTGTAGTCAACATCAGATTTCAGCGCCCAGGTAGTCACAATACGAAGTGAGTCAGACTCTGGTTCTGCAGCACGTACCAGAGAAGATCAAACCACGTACGAGCGTCTGCCTGTACCTTGCCCGGCTTTCCGATCGCATCCGGGCAAAGTGTGAGGCAACCGGATCCCGAATGGCTCGAATAGAGCTTTAGTTGATCGACAATGCGAACCTCGGGAACCTCTACCTCTAGTGCGCGCACACTCCGACTCTCCTTCGTGCACCTGGCCTGGCAGCCTCACCATGGGTGCATGGACTTGCTTGTCAGATGCACAATCCGTCTCGACGACGCGCTTGTCGAACCGATACAGTAGAGAGGGAGTAGACCGTCAGCAGTCTCGAGAACGTATTGCGAAGCGTGGCTATCTGGGAGTCTCTCGCTTCTTCTGTATGGCTGGCATGCCGTCCTTCAGCGCAAATGCTTACTGTATGCGACAGAGCATCGTAGTGTTTACCGAGCACCGCGTTGCCTCTGTGTTGCGATCGAGTATTCTCGCTGCTTGTGGCACTGCTCTGGAAATATATACTGAGGGATCGAGTCTGACGTCGCGCATGGTCACCTTCACTGCTTGCACGACCTCCAGAGGTCAGAGACTTCCAAAGACCTCCCAAAGACCTCCCAAAGACGTCGAAAGACCCCCCAAAGAGTGTGGTGCACACGACATATCTATTGAGATATTACGTGTTCTGACCGATAACCGCTGTGAAATTACCAATTTGAGCGAGTATGTTCTATGTTTCCACAGAAAAAGGTCGAAAGAAGTTTACTGTTCGAATTCCGGCACGGTTTCGCTTCGCATACAAACAGCAAGTACAGCGCGAATACCGATTTGCACAGTAAACTTCGATTCTCGATCCCGAACCGTCGCGCAACTCTGGCTCCTAGAAACACCTCCGCATACAAAAACCAAGTGCCGCAAATAAACGCTCGCAACAAAAGCCCATCGTCCAAAGCCGGCCAGCGGCTCACTCTTCAACTTGCCGCCTCGGACGCAGCCAAGAGACACCGCATGGCGTCGTCTCCTTCACAGATGCCCGCCGGCGACGAGTTCCTCGTGCAGCATCTCGTGGACCCGGCCGACTGGGTCTCGGACAGCGACCGCGCGCTCTGCAACGTCTGCACGCGCCAGTTCGGCACCTTCCGCCGCAAGCACCACTGCCGCATGGTGCGCATCACTTAGTAGTAGAACAACCGGTTACGAAGCGAGGACACTGACGCTTACGACTGCTGCAGTGCGGCGAGATCGTGTGCAGCAACTGCACGCTGCTCAAGAGCGCGCTGCTGCCGACGATCGGCCACACGCGCGTGCGCGTGTGCGTCACGTGCGTCTTCAACCACGCGCCTGCTCCGCCCCGGAGCCAGCAGAAGCAGCCGTCGGTCGCCGTGGCGCCGCTCGCTGTGAACGCGCCGATCAGCTCGCCGACGGAAGAGGCGCGTGAGTGGCTCACCAGCCACCTGCACTCGCCGCGCTCCAAGTCGGACGACGGCGACGACGACTACGACGCCGACGAGACCTTCGAGAGCAACGAGAACAACTACAACAACAACAGAGAACCGGCCAAGAGCTCGAGTCGACAACCCGAGCTGACCAAGAGCTTCGAGAGCGTGTACCACCAGAGCCACCGCGCTCCAGGCAATCAGCAGCAAGAGGCGGACGCGCGCGGCGAGACGCGACCGGCGTCGCCGCCTGCTGGATCGTCGCCGACGGGCTCAAGGTGGTCGCACCCGTGGCCAAAGCCGCCAGTGGCAGCAGATGAAACCAGCCGCCTGCAGGCGCTGTACGCGCTCGAGATGCTCGACAGCTCGCCGGAGAAGCCGTTCGACATGATCTGCGACCTGGCGAAGGCGCGGCTGTCGTGCCCAATGGCGGCCGTGAGCTTCATGGACGAGCACCGGCAGTGGTTCAAGGCCAGTGCCGGGCTCGCACACAAGATGATCCCGCGCAAGATCGCGTTCTGCGCCTACACGGTGTTCACGAAGGAGCCGGTCGTGGTGCTCGACACGCTCAAGGACAAGCGCTTCGAGTGCAACCCGCTGGTGTCCGGCGCCGCCGCCGTGCGCTTCTACGCGGCCGCGCCGATCGTCGACCCGTCGAGCGGACACGCCGTCGGGAGCGTGTTCGTGCTCGACACCCGCCCGCGCGAATCGTGCGACGTGGCCATCCTCGAGCGCCTCGCGCACGCGGCGAGCGAGAATCTGCCGCGAGTGAGTGTGGAGGAGCACTTCCGGGGCTACGCCCAGTCGTCGCCGCCTTCGCCTGTGCCGTCGTCGACCTCGACGGCGTCGCTCTCATCACTGCCATCCTCCGCTGCTGCGTCCCCGACGAGCAACAACAGCAACAACAACAACAACAACGCGGCGAAGAAGATGCCGCCGAGCTCGCCGCTCTCGGCGATGCTGACGACGACGACGACGACGACAGCGAACACGTCAGTAACTTCAACGCTGAGTACGACGACGAGCAGCAGCAACAACGGCGTCGCGACCGGCGAGCAGATGGAGGTGCTGCTGATGCGCCTGCTGACGCAGAACACGGAGACGCAGCAGCAGCTCGCGACGCAGCAGATCTCGATCTCCAACACGCTCGGCTTCCACTCGACGCAGATCAACAAGCTCATGACGGACTTTGCGCGCATGGAGGCCAAGATCGAGGCCACGATCAAGTGACTGTCGGTCGGTCGGTCCATCGTGACGTCGAGAGAGGGAGAGTATGTTATTGCGCGCAGTCCGCCCCTTCGTGTCCTTGTGTGTCTGGTGTCTGGTAACCTTACAAGCAGAGTACAGTGCGTTCGTCATCCTCATCTTGTGACTAGCAACCTGCAACATCATCACCACGATCACCACCATTGTCAGCAGGACCAGTAGCTCCATGACGCGCAGCAGCTCCCTGATGACAGCACATGCATTCGTTCATTTTTCTGTGGGTTTAGACACTCGTCGCGCTTCCCGTCGCTCGCTCGCGAGTGCGTGCGTGTCGAGATGCGTCGTGGCCCCCAGTTCCTTTAAGGAGGAAGCGCGGGGGTCACCACTGCAGTGGCGTTCGTGGCGTTCGTGGCGGTCTGGAAGATTCGCCGAGTCAGTCGCGAGGATCGCGCCCATCGCCTACGCGTACACGGCCTTCTGCTTCTCGACCTCCTCGATGTACTTCTGCATGGCCTCGTCGGTCGTGAGCCCCTTCTTGTCCGTCCACGCCTGCCACTTGGCCTTGCCCGTGAGGTCGAACATGCCGGGCTTGCCGGTCGTGTTGTCACCGATGGTCGCCTGCTTGAAGTAGCCGTAGAGCGCGAGCTTCTCGTCGTTCGTCGGCTCCTTGGTGAACGTCTTGACGAGCGCCGCGGCGGCCTCGAACTGGGTCTTGAGGTCCGACATCTTTGTAGGAGTGAGGGGGAAGAGAGGAGGGGGGGTCGACTTGCTCGAGGCGAAGGAAATGCGAGAGTGAGCGAGAGCGAGTGAGGACGACGAACGCGTCTCGTGATTGTTTTGGGGAGGGAGAGAGATGTCAGGACGAATGACTTGGCGTTTGTATTGCATACACAAGGCAGGACGAAAACAGAGCCACACCACGCACACACCAGCTTGAACCACCGCGATGACGCGCCTCAGCAGGCAGCAAGTACGTCAGGCAGACGCCGTGCTCGGACGAGCGGCGGGCGGACGCCATGACGCCATGCGCCATCGCAGGGAGCAGCACGCAGGCAGCTGGCGATCGCGCCAGAGTCGTCCCTTGCGGCCTCAGCCTCGCCGACTCAGCACCTGCGTGCTCTTGGTGCTCACGATCGCCACGACGCTGCTCTGCTCCATGAGCGCGTCCTCGAGCGCCCGCTCGCGCGCGTTCGAGAGCACGTCCGAGAGCAGGCTCTCGATCTCCTCCTGCGCGCCCGCCACCACGAGGTGCGCCGTCGTTGCGCGCAGGAACTCGGCGTTCACCTGCAGCTGCTGCAGCCCGAACTTGCTCAGCTCCTGCGCGCGCACGAGCTCGCCGAGCGCCTTGACCGCCATCTTGAGCATCCCGTGCGCGAACCACTCGGTCGTGACGCCGCCGCTTGGGGGCGGCTGGAAGATCTGGATCTGCTTGGCGAAGATGCGCTCGACGTCTAGCTGCATGCCGGCGCCGCCCACGCTGCTCGCGCCGGACACCGGCCCGCGCGACTTGAGCCCGCTCGTCCGGCGCCGGAAGTCGCGACTCCCCGTGCGCGAGCCAAAGCCGCCAACGAAGCCGCTCTGCTCGTCGCCGAGCGCCAGCGCGATCTCCTTGCCGCTCCGGAACGTCGCCTCGATGACCGCCGCGGCCATCTCCTGCACGCTGCGCGGCTCGTCGTCCATGTCGCTCCACGCCGTCGCCTCGACGCCCTTGCGGAGGATGGCGCAGAGCTGCCCGCCGTAGTGCTTGGCCACGTGCTGCAGCAGCTCCGCGTACGTCTCGCGCGTCACCTGCACCATGTGCGCGACGTCGAGCTGCTTGCCGGCGCGGCTCTCGAGCGGTAACCCGGCACTCGGCGGCGACGACGCCAGTCCAGCGCTCGGACTCGGGGCGGACGCCGGCAGGCACTCGACGAGCAGCTGGATGCACTCGGCGATCCCCTCGGACGCGAGCTCCTCGCACAGGAACGCGAGGAAGAGCATGAACGGCGGTGTGGGCTCGAGCCACGGGAGCGCCGCGTCCTCGTCGTCGGCCGCGCCGAACTCGCTCGACGCACGCGCGAACGCGCGCTTCCCCTCCGTGTACGTCAGCAGCGACGCGTTGAACCACTTGAGGAACTGGTAGAACTGGGTCTGGGGAAACCGCGAGCGGTAGTCAGAGCCACTCGACCGACCGACCAACCTCCCACCGTAGCTCGCCAGTCGTACCTGCACCAAGTCGGAGAAGAGGCGGCTCATCTCGCGCAGGATGCTCGCTCCTGTCTGCGCCAGCGGCTCCATCTGCCGGAGCACCTGCTGCATCATGGACGTGAAGCTGCGCGCCGCCTCCTGCGCCAGCGGCTGCACGCTCTGTCCGGAGCTGCTGGCGCCGCCGGAGCTGCCACCGGAGCTGCTCCCGCTACTCCCGCTGCGGCTGCTCTGGCGAAGGTGGTTCACATGGTAGTGCGAGTTCGCCAGCAGCTCGGCCGTCTCTGCGCGCAGCTTGCGGAACACGCGCTCGATCTGGAACCGCACGCACGCCTCGACGATCTCGGTCGCGCTGCCGATGAGCCGGCACGGCGGCAGCACCGCGTCCACCTCCTTCACGTGCGACACGAAGAACTTGAGCACGCTCATGAGCACGACGTACTCGTCGCTGCCGGCGTCTAAGACCGACGCGCTGCTGTCCCCGCTCGCGCTCTGCATCGCGTCGACCTCGTCCTCCGAGCCCTGGGACACCGCAGCAGCCGAACGCGCGCGCACTCAGCCACCCAGGTCACGACCACCAACGAGCACGAGCACACGCCGCGAGTACGCACGAACTCCTGGTGCGGACGCCGGAACTGCGCCGCGCACACGCGCAGATACAGCGCGAAGAGCTCGCGCGCGAACGTCAGGAACGCGTCGTCATGGAGCGGCGACGAGGCGCGCAGCTGCCCGCGCGCCTCCTTCGCGACGAGCTCCGGCAGGAAGTTGGCCTTGTACACGCCGAAGACGTTGGCCAACTTGGCCAGCACCTCGCTGTTGAGGCGCTGCAGGAACGACAGCACGGACTCGTCCTTGCTGCCACCACCCGCAGTCTGCGTGGTCGGCACCATCGACAAGCGTGAGTCTATGCACGCGCTGCAGCGCAACGCTCGCGCGTCGCCCGCATACCGTGTACGACGCGAGCCGCCTCTCAAAGTACGTCTGGTGCCAGTCGAGGAACTGCTGCCGCATGTCGTCGCTGCACGCCCCCAGCTGCGCGAGTAGCGTCACGGTCTCGCAGATCTGCGCCGAGCCAACGCACCAGACCAGCGTCAGGGACGGACGCGTTACGAGATCTCCCGACACGGCGCGTACCTCTTCGGAAGTGAGCGCCGCGTTGCTCAGGCGCTTCGCGAGCATCTGCTGCAGCTGCTGTACGATCCTCTCGGCCTCCACTTGAATCGTCTGCGATCCGCCTGTGAGGCTCGACGCAGGCTGCAGAGTGTGAAGGCAGGTGCCACGAGCGCACCTTGAACGACGCGATGTGCTCGTATCGCCCAAGGATGCGGCGCGCGAGCAGATAGTACTTGGTCGCGTTCGCGTACTCCTCCTGCTTGAGCGCGCTGCATGCAACCGTGAGCGACCGCGAGCGCCAGCTCCGCCGTACTCCGCTAGTCAGGACGGACGCACGTGTTGAGGCGCTGCGGCAGCTCGAAGATGAACTCGAGGCGCTTGAGCAGGCGGCGCACGCCGATGAGCTTCTCGACCTTGGAGCGGTGCGGCGCGAGCGCGACGTTGATGCTCTCGCTGCGCTCCGTGATGACGTCCATGCTGGTCACGACCTTGGCCACCTCGTCCTCCATGCTCGCGACGTTCGTCTTCATCTTGCGGATCGTGTCGGTGGCGCTGATGAACTTGTTGTAGTTCTCGTACACGAGCATCTGCATGCTCGTGTCCAGTTCTTTGATCTCGCGGATCAGCTGATCGTCGCGCGTCAGCAGGTCGTTCAGGCCGCGCGTCTGGAGCATTTCCTAGTATGCGTTAGGTAGAGATCGTTAGCGTTAAAGAGGTAAGAGAGGGGGGGGGGGGGGGGGGGG
>JAASGM010000821.1:0-12749 GCA_023334215.1 Globisporangium cystogenes
CACAACGCTCAGGATGATCACACACCTGGAGATCGCGTCGTAGAGCGAGGTGACGAACACCAGCTGCACCTCGTTGATCAGCCTGATGAACCAGGCGTCCGTGTACCAGAAGATGTGGCCGAACTGCTTCCCACTCGGCATGAACTGCTCCGTGTACGGCATTACCAGCGCGATCGGCAGCACGATGTACGACACCATGTCGAGCAGCAGGTTCACGATCGCGTTCGACAGGCGGATGTACCCGACCCTCGACCGGAACGCGTACTGGAGCAGCGGCGTGGCCCAGCAGTTGAGCACGAGCAGACTCGCCATCACGTTGTTCATCCACAGCCGCGACGCCAAGCAGCTCAAGCGGTACGTCTGCACGGACTGCAGGAACGTCAGGACGATCTCTCGCACCAGGAACACGAGTCCGTAGTTCTTGTGGCGGACATCGAAGGCGGCGGAGAACGCGCGCGCGAGTCTCCAGCTGACGCTCATCCACCGCGGGACTCGCCGCTGGAACCTCGTCCACGCCGACCACCGATCGACGCGCGCCAGCACCTGTGAGCTGAGCGTCATCAGCCTTGGACCGCTCCTTGACAGGCGACCGTCGCTTCCACTTCTCACGCTGCGAAACACCAGTCTGCGCGCTTGGATGGAGCGACCGACGAGACTCGCGACGAAGACTCCGTGCACACTCGCGAGGCAAAAGTACATCGACGCGATCGACGGGAAGTACTTGGCGTCGACTGCGATCTGGTAGATTGCGAAGTCGACC
The DNA here is from genome assembly GCA_023334215.1 of Globisporangium cystogenes. Taxonomy (NCBI): domain Eukaryota; phylum Oomycota; class Peronosporomycetes; order Pythiales; family Pythiaceae; genus Globisporangium; species Globisporangium cystogenes. The sequence continues at coordinate 761 of JAASGM010000821.1, forward strand.
GCGACACTGTCCTCGTCCAAGTACCGGTAGAACGTGCCGGCGACGACGAGGAAGGCGCCGCAGAGGCAGTGGATCGACACGACGAGAAGCCACCAGCGTCGAAAGGCTCGCTGGTGGACGACGACGCGAGTAACCAGAGGCGTCTCTTTGGCGGAGACCGAACGCGTCGGCGGCGAAAGCGGAAGCGGGGCCACCGACGTCATGCTCTCTGGTTGATATACCAGATGCGTTCCACAGTGGGAGTTCGATGGTGCAGGCTAATTTTGCATGACAAACCGTGGATCTCGAGCAAGGCGAGCAACGAAGGCGACGACGACAGGCGCCGACGAGTAGAGGAGTCGAGCGATCTCAGACGCCGACTGTCCACCTCCGCCGAGCTCCGACCTGTGGTGCTGCAGTTGGTTCCTCCGCTGACAAAAGGGCGTGTGCTGGACAAAGTGCGAGCACCTTCGAGCGGCCACTTGGCCGAGCGGTCGAGCGAGAGTTGGTCCCATGACCACGGGGGTCGATTGCTTCACGCGGCCTCTTGGTCATGTATGGCAGGTTGCACCACGATGTCGTCCCCGTCGTTTTCGGTGGCGACTTCATCCAAGTCGACGATGGCGAAGCTGCCAAAAGCCCCACTTTGCTCCACATCCAAACCGACACGTGAGCACTGAGGGCTTCGCCCCCGTCTCAACGCGACGGTTGGCGTGAGGGAATCGACAAGGTGCAACCAACGACCCTAACGTCGGTACCTCCGCCGAGCTTATACGTCGCGTTACCACCTCGGACTCTTCCGCTGGCGAGTTGCTCAGCACCAACGCAGCGTCAAGTGCGTCGAGCAACAGTCGTGTGGGAAGTCATTTCGACTCCTTCGCCAAGCCCGCAGCGTTAGCGGAGTCTCCAGCGACGGCTCCGTCGCCTCCGTCAGTCAGTACCATACACGTCGTTCGGCAGCAAGTGGCCGCAATCGCAGACTCGGGCGTTCACCGTCCTGCGTCACGACGACATGTTGAACTCCTTCGTGTCCAGCACCTTGCGGCCGCACATGGAGCAGATTCCTGTGGGCGCGAGCGCCGCGTCAGCCGCCGCGCTGTCCACGCAGCTGATCGCACTACCCACCTTTCTTGTACGCGCACTCGTTGCAGTAGTGCGCGCCGCGCGCCGCGTCGCACTTGCATATCCGGCACTTGCGCTCCAAGGGGCTGAAGCTGCCGACCGCAGAGCACCAGCCAATCGACCGAGCGAGCGTTAGTTCGTTCGCTTCCGACCGTCCAGGCTGCGACGCGGCGCGTCTCACCGCTCGGCGCGCTTCTTGAGCAGCCGGTTGCGGCCGCCGCTGTCCTTCCCGCTGGTGGCTGCGCCAGCGCGGCCCGCAGGACGCGCGCTGTCGCTCCACTTGTCCGGCACCACGAGCTTCGACAGCTTCTCCTCACAGCGCTCGCAGACCATCACTCTGTCGCGTCCTGGTCTCTTGCAGGTGAGCGGCAGCGCACAGACGCAGACGCTCGCAACACTTGAGCAGCTCCGTTCTTGTGCCGACCTTCCAGTGTGAACCCTGGTGGTGAAGTAAGCGAGGGTTTCCGATCCATACAGCCGCCCTTATCCGAAGCAGCTAGTGAAATAAGTCAGGGTGTCAAACCCTGACTTATCTCACCAGCGCGTCTTCCTGCAGTCGATTCCAGCCGACTCGCCGCCTCGCACCATCAATTCACTCAGTGAAAAGCACTGGAAGTCTGCGAGCTCGTCGCTTGTGCACCACCGCCCCGCCGTCTCCGCCTCCTCCTCCTCCACCGCCATGTCGGGACTCACGCCGGAGGCCTCGCGCCTCTTCCGCGTGCGCAAAACCACCGTCAAGATGCTGCACAACCGGTGCGAACGCGCGTCTTCGCAGGCCGCAGGTCGCAGGAGGTCGAATGTGGCTCCGCTAACGTTAGCGACGTGTGCGGCCGCGCAGCGGGTACATCGTGAGCGAGAACGAGCTCGTGATGACCCCCGAGTCCTTCCAGGGCCAGTTCGGCGACAACCCGACGCGCGAGATGATGACGATCCTCGTACGTGTGACCGACCTCCGGACGCGAGGAGCTACGCTCGTGGTGTGGGAGCAGCGCTCACCCGTTCGCGCTCGGCTCGGCTCGATCCGCTGTGCTGCAGGTGGAGAAGATCGACGACCCGAGCGACAACCTCTTCGTGTTCTTCCCAGAGGACACGAAGGTGGGCGTCAAGCCGATCCGAAAGTGCGTCGCACGTTCCGGCGAGCGGGGGCGAGGAAGCGAACTGACCTTGTTTGACTCTCGGCTGCTCTGCGCGGCGCAGCTACTGCAACCGCATGAAGGACGAGAACGTGACGAAGGCGATCCTCGTGGTGCAGGAGGGCATCACGCCGTTCGCACGCCAGGCGCTGAACGAGATGGCGCCGCGCTACAAGATCGAGCACTTCAAGGAGACGGAGCTGCTCGTGGACATCACAGAACACACGCTCGTGCCGGTGCACCGCGTGCTGAGCCGCGACGAGAAGGCGGCGCTGCTCAAGCGCTACCGCATCAAGGACTCGCAGCTCCCGCGCATGCAGGTCACGGACCCGATCGCGCGCTACTACGGCATCTCGCGCGGGCAGGTCGTCAAGATCATCCGGCCGAGTGAGACGGCGGGCCGCTACGTGACGTACCGCGCCGTCATGTAAGCGCACGAGCGGCCACCCACGGGGGCTCGCACCCACCTCCTCCAGGCGGGGAAGACGACAATACACGCTGCATGTGACGATGGTCCGCCGGTGGCCACAGGACCCGCGTCCGTCGCGTGCGTGGTCGTGAATAGGAGCAGGTGCTCGTATCCTTGCTGGACTTCTGCCGTCCACTTCACATCATCGCGAGACACGATCGCATGGCCGCCTGCACCTGCCTGTTCTGCTCGGCTTCTCTCTCACTCATCGATTCGCCGTCGCTCGCTCCACCACGAAGACCTCCCGACCCACCGACCCACTCAGCGCACGCAGGATGCCGACCCGAGCCACTCGCTTTGCAGCGCTTCTCGTGCTCCTACTCGCTTCCACCGGAGCACTTGCGCTGACGACTGCGGACGATGGAACTTCCGTGTCGAGCGTTGCTGTCGCCGCCGAGAGCGACCTCGTCATCACTCCGGCGCTGACTCCAGCGACACTGGCGCCGACTCTAGCAACCACCTATGTGCGGCAGATGGCCCCACCCTCCGCTGACCTCTCGTGCACGCCCGTGAGCGTCAAGGGCGGCGCGACGTACTGCATCTCCGGCCGGGTCTGCAGCGACAAAGACTCGAGTCTGTCGGGCACGAACTGCCCCAAGAAGGGTGACGTCGCGATCTCGAGGTGCCACAGCACACTCCGCACCTACAACGCCGCCGCCGGCAACTGCGTCGCGCAGCAGGACGCGCAGTGTGAGGTGATCGAGACTGGCGTCTGGGGCTGCGTGTTCGCCCCGCACGTCGCCGCCGAGTCGCTGGCCGAGTCCGTTCCGGTCGAGATCATGTCGGCAGTGCAGCCGAACACCATCAGCGTCACCGGCACGTCTGTCGCTCGCTCGGACCAGGCATCGACCATCGCCGCCTCCGTCTTCGCTGCCAACGCGGACCCGCCGAAGTCAACCAGTCAGGACCCGTCCAACGCGGCACTGAGCGGCGCTGTGGCCGTCGCGGCGCTCGTCGTCGCAGCCTTCGGCGTCGCACTCGCCCGGAACCGCCAGCGCGAGGGGCAAGTGAGCCGCTCCAGCTCCATCCTCAAGCTCAGTCGCCTCGAGGAGCTCAGCACGCCGATCTGAGCGTCTAACGCCAATGCATCTCTGTGAGCCTCATGGGGGTATCGTGCGTGTCTGCCTGTCGTAGCTCCAACAGCACCTCACACCTGGCAGGCTGCGGTCTGATCTTGTGCTGCGTGCTGCTGCGATAGCTGATGCAGCTTCTCGACCACGAACGCCATCGTCACGCGCTGCGTCGGCTCCGGTGCGCACATCATGCGGACCACGTTCCACGCTGAGTCGCGCATGGCCGCTGGCCGCGCAGGAAACAGCCCCTTCTTGACGCGGAAGCGCACGAGCGCGTCGAGCGTCGAGCGTCCCCACGGCGGCTCGCCCGACACGGTCTCCAGCACGCACATGGCGAACGCGTACACGTCGGACGCGAGCGTCAAGCGGTCGCCGCGAATGGACTCGGGCGAGCGCCACTGCACGGCCCCGAGGCGCTTAGGGTCCACGCGCACCTCTGCGCTCTTCAGGATCGAGCTCAAGCCGAAGTCGATGATCTTCGCGTCGCCCGTGGCGCCGATCAACACGTTGTCGCCCTTGAGGTCGTTGTGCAGGATGCTCTGGTCGTGCAGGTACCGCAGTCCGAGACTCGTCTGGTACAGCAGCTCCCACCTCCGCGCTGCGTTCGCCGCGCTCTTCGCGACAAACTCGACGAGGCTCCCGCCCCCAGCGTACTCGCACACGAAGAAGCGCTTGCCGACGTGGCTCGCGCCAAAGAGCTTGATCACGTGCGGGTGGCTCAGCGGGAACCACACGCGCAGCTCGTGGAAGAACAGATCGCGCGAGTTCGCGCTGCCGTCGGCCTCGTAGCCCATGAACTTGACCACCACGGGCGTCCCGAGCCACGTCGCCTTGAACACCTCGCCGAACGCGCCAACGCCGATGCGGTCGCTGCTGCCGTACACGAGGTCGTACGTGTGGACGAGCCACGGGAGGCTCGGATCCTTAGGAACGCTGTCGTTCCCAGCCTCATCCAGCGACGAACTAGCGAGGAGCGTCGGCGCTACGTCCATCCTCCCGAACCGCGCGTTCAGCCGATTCGCGTCGAGACGTACGATCTCCACCGCCGCGTCTTCATGGACGTGACGTGTACCGACTGCGTCCCGATCCGTTGGCACACCGGCCTCCTTGTTCTCGTTGGAAGCGGCAACGGCGCTCTCTCCATCTCGATCACTTTCGTCGTGCAGCGTGCGCCACTCGTGGATCGGATCAACTGCCGTCGGCGCGAGCAGCTCGAGCAGCTCGTCCAGGCGGCGGTGAAACACGTGGCTGTTCAGCGACACCTTCTGGCTCCTCGCGAGCTGGAGAACCGACTTGTCGCTCACGGCCGTGCGCAGGAACCTGTCGAGCCGCACGAGCAGGTCGCTGAACCTCGCGGCCGCGACGTCGCCCGCACGTCGGTGCTGCGCTTGCATCACTCCGAACAGGTCGCATACGCGTTGGAAGATGTGCGCGACAGCTTCCGGAGACTCTCGACACTGTCGGCACTTCCATCGGAGGTTCTCCTGGATGAACCTTCGCGACGTCGTCCCTAGCTCCGGGATCAACACCGTCTCGAACGCAGCCAGCGATGACGCGCTCCCATCTCCTTCGAGCGAGGGCCATCGGCGGAGTGAGTGTTCGGACCTCGTCTCGTTCGCGAAGTGCTCCAGCTGAAGCGCGACGCTCGCTATCGTCGGTCGCTTGAGTGGATCGACGCGCCACATCTGCGTGAACAAGTTCTTCTGCTCGTCCGAGAGCTCTCGCGGAAGCTGCGGACGCCACCCGAACGACACTCTGCGAGAGAGTGCGAGGAGGTCACTCTCGTCCGATCCCCACGGCAGTTCGCGCGTCAACGCCTCCAGCGCACAGATCCCGAGCGTGTACACACTGGACGCTGCAGTCAGGGACTCTCCTCGCGCACTCTCTGGGGACTGCCATCGAGTGAACTCTGTCGGATCGCCGCTCGGAGCTGCCGACAGGAGGCACTGGAGCGCACAGATCTTCGCGACGCCGTCACTGCCGATCCAGATGTCGTCGCACCGGAGGTTCGCAAGCACAACTCCGCGCTCGAGCAGGTACTTGAACCCGAGCGACACCTCGAACAGCCGCTGCCAGCGCTCGTGTTTGCGCTCTTCTGGCTTCAGATACTCGCGCAGGTTCATGCTGGCAGCACCCTCGAGCACCGCGACGCACGGGTGCTGGAGATGCGATGCGCCGAAGACTTGGACCACGTTCGGGTGGCTCAAGCGGTAGCAGGCGTCCACCGACTCGACGAAGGCGCTGCGGTCCGCCCGGCTGGTCATGATCGCTGCCTTCCACCACCGCCCGCGCGTCACTGTCGTCGTCGATGATGACGCGTTCGCAGCAAACGCGCTGGTGTCGACGAGCAGCTCGTGCAGCGGGATGAACCAGTCGGGGATCGACGGCGGGGCTGCGAGGTCCGCTGCCTCTAGCACTGCGCGTAGCGACAGCTTCAAGAGCTCTTGGAGATCCGCGCTGCACGCGTCGCCCTGCACCGTCAGCTTGTGCTGCAGCAGGAACGCGGCTTCACGCATCATGTCGCCTCCTGGCTTCTCGGCGCTCTCCCCGTGTGTCGCCACGCGACCGGCGATCGTCTCTCGGAATCGACGCAGCAGCGCCATCTCGTCATGTGAACTCTGCGCCTGCCAGTCGGACGCCGCAGACGAGCGATGCGTCTCGATGCTCGCTGCTAGCTTCAGATACGAGAGCTCGGTCTGGATGTCCCGGAACTGCGCAGCGACCATCGCGCTCGCGACGAGACGCGCGAACACGTTGCTGGAGGAGCACGCCGCCTTGAGCTGGACGAGGTGGAAGACGAGCATGACGAGCTGAAAGATCCTCTCGCGCGGCAGATCATCGCACACGCAGTCCAGCGCCGAGTGAAGGCGCACAAGTCTGTCGACCACGCGCGTCCACAAGTCCTGGAACTCGTGCGTCTGTGACGCGTACTCCGTCAGCGTCTGCAGCGTAGCCGCAAGCAGTGATCCTCGTTGCTCGGCATCGATCTGCGGCGCCAAGCAGTTGAGGTCGAGCAGAGTGGGGACGATGCTTGCGTCGCCTCGCCGCGCCGAATACACCAACAGAGTCGCACCGTCGGCGTTGCGAGCGTGCGAAGATGCTCCAGCGCGCAGCAAGAGCTTGACGACATCGGAGCGACCAGCTCTCGCAGCGACGAGCAGCGGAGTGTCGCCGAGGGTGTCGGTCATCTCCAAGTTCGCCGAAGAGACAGCAGCACCGTCGTTCGGAGCGCTATCGCTATGAACGCTGTCGTGGCGTTCGGATCCTGCTCTCGTGTATGTTCTCGGCGCAAGCAGCGTTTGGATCACTTGCGCGTCTCCGTTCTGAGCCGCGATGTGCAGCGGCGTCGATCCGTTCGAGTTCACACACTCGACGCTCGCGCCTCTCGCCAGCAGCATACTCACGACGCTCACGTGGCCCTCGGCAGCGGCGGCGTACAGCGGGGTCGCTCCGTCTACATCCGATGTGTCGACGCTCGCTCCGCGCGCCAGCAAAGTGTCGACGATGCGTCTGTGGCCTCGCTGCGCTGCGACGAGGAGCGCTGTGGCTCCTCTCGCATCACTAGCGTTGACGTCTGCACCTCGGCTCAGCAGCAGCTTGACGGCGCTCTTGTGGTCGTGCTGAGCAGCGGCGTGCAGAGGTGTCACTCCCTCCGAATCGGCGACGACGACGCTTGCGCCGTTCTTCACCAGCAGATCCACCACGTCGCGATGCCCACGCGCAGCAGCGGCGTGCACCGGGGTCGCCCCGTCCGCACTCGTCGCGTCCGCACGCGCGCTGTGCGACAGCAGCACCGTCGCGATGACCTTGTGGCCTCGCGCGGCAGCTGCGTGCAATGCTGTCTCCCCAGTCGCGACAGTCGCTTCCACACGTGCGCCGCGCGCCAGCAGCGCGTCCACGACGGTCTTGTGGCCGCACTGGGCAGCGACGAACAGCGGCGTCGCTCCACTCCTCGCATCCGGCGCGTCGACACCCGCTCCTTTCGCTATCAGCAGCGTCACGACAACCGCGCGGCCGTGCTCAGCCGCCACGTGCAGAGCGGTCGCTCCGTTCGCATCCGCAGCGTCGATCCTCGCTCCACGATCAAGCAGCGCCTCCACGACGCTCCGGTGGCCACGCTGCGCCGCGATCACGAGCGGCGTCGCCCCGCCTGCATCTGCAGCATGGACACTCGCTCCGCTAGCCACCAGCGTCTCTGCGACTTCAGTGCGGCCGTGAGCTGCGGCGATGAGCAGCGGCGTCGCTCCGTCCACATTCTTGGCGACGACGCTCGCTCCGCGCGCCAGCAGCAGCTCCACGACACGTCTGTGGCCATGCTGCGCCGCGATCATGAGCGCCGTCTCCCCCTTCACATCCGACGCGTCGACGGTCACGCCGCGCTCTACGAGCAACTCCACGACGTCCGCGTGGCCCTTGAACGCCGCGACCATCAGCGCGTTCGCGCCTCTCGCGTCTGCCGCGTCGACGCGCGCGCCGTTCGCCAGCAGCAGCTCCAGGACGCGCAAGTGGTGCAGCCGCGCGGCGATGTAGAGCGGCGTCGCGCCGTTCGCTTTCGCGACGTCCGCGCTCGCTCCGAACGCCATGAGCGCCTGCGCGACGTCCGCGCGGCCGCGTCTGCAGGCGGCGGCGAGCGGCGTGTCCCCGTCGTCGGCCGTGCGGTCGACGATCGCGGCGTCAGCTGCGCGCGCCAGTAGCTTTTCCACCGCGTCGACGCTCTGCTCGCGACAGGCGGCCACGAGCGCCCCGACGGTCAGCGGCGGCGCGTCGTCCGCCGCAGCAGGCGACGTGGACGCCACCACCATGAATTCGGTGTTCGGAGGGTTAACTCAGAACGCTGGAAGAGAACTGCAAATCAACATTGTGGAGTGCGAGTGTACATGTAGTACATGGCCTGTACCAGTACATGGTTGACGGTATCCCTGACGCGTTTGCTGGCGGACTCGGATCAGCCACCTGCTCAGACGTGACGGCGTGTTCACAGGATAGTGAGACGCGACGCGTGCTGTGTGTGATCGGAGGCATCGAAGAGGAGCGGGGCGTATGGCGTTTGCTTGGCTCGCGAAGAGAGAAGAGGTGAGTGCGCTTTGCGCTTCAAGATGTCGGGATCGGGCGAGAACTGACGGAGCGTCTCGAGGCGTGAATCGCAGCCTCCTCTCCGCCCGGCAGAGCAGTACGCATTTGAGCGTTTGCAGGTCGACGTTTTCGGTTCCATCTCCAGCGAGTGACGCGTTCAAGAGACCGTCTGTACCACCACCACCACCGCTACCACTTCTACTACCGACCACCAACTCCAATCTCTCTCTCCATCATGACTAACAACGCGAAACACGAGACCTCAAAAGCTCGTCAGTCCATCCATCCAGTCAGTCCAGATCGTCACATGCGACGTGAAACAACTTGGTTTTTGTATGCAATGTGAAGGGACGCGCTCTATAGTGACAAAAGCCAGTGTCGTCCTCGACCTCTGGCTTCTTGTCATCGCGTCCTCGTCATCACTCACTCACTCGCTCACGCGCGCCGTCGCCATCGCCGCCGCCACCTCCCTCGCCATTCGCGCTTTCGCCGCCTCCCGCGCACATCAGCTCACCGGCTTCCGCCCCGCGTCTCTCCAGCAGCTCGCAACTTGCAGCATGGGCCCGCGCCGCGCGTCCATCGACGAGGCCGACGTACTCGCCCTCGAGCCACCCGCAGCAGCCGCGCTCGAGCCGCTCTCGCAGCTGCTGCCGCCCGTGCGCGCGACGTGCACGCGGCTCTTCCTCTGCCGCCACGGGCAGACCGAGTTCAACCGGCTGCACAAGTTCCAGGGCCGCGGCGTGAACACGACGCTGAACGACGCCGGCCGCGCGCAGGCGCAGCAGCTCGCGCACGCGCTGCGCCACGTGCCGCTGCGCGCCGTGTACAGCAGCACGCTGCGGCGCGCGCGCGAGACGGCGGCGATCGTGGCGCAGCTGCACCCGAAGCTCGAGCTGCAGCACTTCGAGGAGCTTGAGGAGATGAGCTTCGGCGTGTTCGAGGGCAACGCGCACGAGCTCTTCGACGACCAGGTGCAGGCGATCCACCACCGGTGGCAGGCGGGCGACTTCGAGGCGCGGTTCCCGAGCGGCGAGAACCCGCTCGAGGTCGTCGCGCGGGGCGTCGCGCGCATCCGGTCGCTGCTGCTCGCGGCGGCGCCCGCCGACCACGTGCTCGTGGTCACGCACGGCCGCTTCAATAAGGTCGTGCTGGCCCATCTGCTGCACGGCGAACTGCGCAAGATGCACGACCTGACGCAGGACAACACGTGCGTCAACGTCGTCGACTTCGACCGCGCGTCCGGCGCCTTCACGCCCGTGCTGCTCAACTACACGGGTCACCTGCTGCGCTCGCCGGTCGTGTGAGGAGCTCCACGCGTCCGCCTTCGTCCGTGTACCATGTTAGACAAGTGCTAGTACGTCGCCCCCACAGCCACCCACAGCAGCAATATATTGGCCAACGTATTGGAACGAGAGAGCGAGAGATGGTGGCAGCATCGCTGCTGTTGTGTGTTGCGACTGCTTCAAGCTGGAGCGCAGCGGACGGCGACAGCCACTTGAGCCGAGCCTGGCGGATGACTGGCGGGATGGCCATCGTCCCCCCCGCCCCCCCCCGCTTACCGGACCATCACGATGTCGTCGATCTTGAGGATCATGCGCACGCACTCGGTCGCGAGCGCGATCTCGCTCGTGTTGACGAGCAGCGGCTGGAGCACGTTGAGCTCATACATATCACTAATCGAGCCCTTGCGCACGTTGATGCCCTGGCTCGTCTTGCCCTGCGCGTGCTTGGCGCGCAGCTCCGTCACGATGCCGATCGGGTGCAGCCCCGCGTTCTCCGCGAGCGTGAACGGGATCACCTCCATCGCGTCCGCGAACGCCTGCAGGCAGTAGCTCTCCGTGCCCTGCAGCGTGCGGCCGTACGCCGCGAGCTTCTGCGCCACCTGGACCTCGGGCGCGCCGCCGCCGCAGATCAGGAACCGCTTCTTCACGAGCGACCGCACGACGCACAGCGCGTCGTGGAGCGACCGGTCCGCCTCCTCCAGCACGAGCTTGTTCGAGCCGCGCACGAGGATCGACATCGTCTTGCCCGGCCGCACGACCTCGGTGATCTTGACGACCTTGTGGCCGCCGAGCGTCTCCTCCTGCACGAGCCCGGCCGTGCCGAGCTTCTCGGGCGTCAGGTACTCGATGTTGGCGACCGGGAGGCAGCCGAGCGACGACGCGATGTGCTCGATGTCGTTGCGCTCAATGTCCGTGATCACGCGGATGCCCATCTTGGCGAGGAAGTGGAGCGAGAGGTCGTTCGTGGCGTCGCGCAGGATGCTCTTCTGGATCAGCAGCACGTTCGCGCCCGACTTCTTCACGCGCTTGCACAGGTTCAGGATGTACTTGCGCTCCTCGCGCAGGATCCGGTCCATCGCCGCGTAGTCGCTGATCACGACGCTGCTCTCCATGTCCGACTTGGGCGCCGAGAGGCAGAACTGGATGAGCGCGATCTTGGCGTTCTCGATCGTCGTCGGCGCGTCCGTCGTCGCCGCCTTGTCGAAGCCCTTGTTGAACACGAGGCCCTCGATGAGCTCCGAGTCGTCGATCGTGCCGCCGAGCTGCTTGACGACCTTGACCGTGTTCAGGTCGACGTTCGTGGCCGTGGCGATGTCGATGACCTTGAGCACGGCGTCGACCGCGATCGGCGAGAGCCGGTCCGCGTACTCGGAGATCACCTTGGACGACAGCGACGTGTTGACGCAGTTGATGAGCTCCTCGCGGTTCGCCAGGTCCACGGGCCGCGCCATGGCCGTCAGGATCTCCTCGGCCTTGCGCGCCGCGAGCCCGAACGACTCGGAGATGTGCGTCGGGTGCAGCCCCTTGAGCAGCAGCTCCTCACACGCCGCGAGCAGCGCGCCGGCGATCACGCACACGCTCGTGGTGCCGTCGCCGGCCTCGATGTCCTGCGACTTGGACAGGTCCACGAGCATCTTGGCTGTCGGGTGGTACACCTGCATCTGCGACAGGATCGTGGCGCCGTCGTTCGAGATGATCACCTCGCCGTCGCCCTGCTGGATCATCTTGTCCATGCCGCGCGGCCCGAGGCTCGTGCGGATCGCGTTCGCGATCGCTAAAGGAGGTTGATAATTAGACACTTGTATACGAAAACCAAGTACAAAGCGACCGGATCGCCGGGGGGGGGGGGGGGGGGGG
>JAASGM010000822.1:0-12714 GCA_023334215.1 Globisporangium cystogenes
CGACAGACTCAACAACAACAACAACAACTGGCAGCCTACATGACCGCGCAGCCGCCTTCGTCGCGTCTGCTGCTGCTGCTGCTCGAGGCGCCTCGGCTGCTCCGCTCATGCAGCTCCAGATCGCGCTCCACCTGTTGTTCCCGAACCGCCCCACGACTACACAGTCAGTACCAAGCTCTTGATACTCCACACACACACTCGCTCGCTCGCTCGCACCTGCGCCTCTGTGTGCAGGTAGCTCGGGTGGACGTCGAACACGTCGCCGTTGTCGTACGCGACCGAGTACAACCCGTCCGGCAGCAGCCGCTCGACGCGGCCGCGCACGAAGCGCTCATCTCTGCCCACGCCGAACTTGGTGAACAGCGTCGTCCCCACTTGGAACTTGTGCGGCTCGGCGTCCGCTGCAGGCGCCGCAGACGCGTCGTCGACGGGAATCTGCGGCACCGGAGGCACGGGCGTCATGACGAGCGGCGCTTTCGGCGGCGTGGCAACGATCGAAGGCGCCGGCTCCGACGCGCTCGCGATCGCGAACGTGCTCGAGACCGGCTCGGCTTGGCGGAGGAACGACGCGACTTCCTGGGTCATCGACACGTCCACGACGCGGATCGGACTCACGTGCGCCGACACCTGGCTGCTCGCCTTCTCGCTCTTCTCGCTTGCGTCAACCACCGAAGACTGCGACGACTGCGTTGACGACTGCGTCGACGACACTCGAGCAGGACTCGCAGCGGCGGTCGCCACCATCGCTGATGCTGCTCGTGGCGGCGTCGGCACCGCTTTGACTGCAGTCATCGGCTCGTCGCTGTCGCCTTCAGCCTCCAGTCGCATCCGGTCGACGAACTTTTGCATCACCTGAACACCAGCAGCCAGCACAACATCGTGAGATCGCCCAGAACACTGCAGCAGCGGTCGACGCAGCAGCACGTACGTCTTGGACTGGGCCGCTGAGCTGCCGCCACAGCTTCCCGTACTCCCGGACGACCACGTGGCGCACTGCGCGCGGCAGCACCTCCTTCCGCGTCTCCCAGAGCCGACTCTGCGCCTCCGCGACCTGCAGGATCGTCTGCATCGAGCGGCTGATCAGCCCGATGAACTCGCGGATGCGCTTCAGCAGGTCGTCCTTCGTCGTCGGCGCCGAGTCCCCAAAGTACTCGACGTGCGTGTCGAGTGCGCGCTGCTGCTCGTCCACCTCAGCTTTCGCGCGCGCTTGGCGCGCTGAGTGGAACTCATAGTACTTGTGCAGCGCGAGCGTCAGGACCGGGACGCAGCGCACGAGCGTGTCCGTCGCGCGCTCGTCGGACGACACGCGCAAGTCCTCGAACGACTGCATTGCGGTCTGCAGCGATGCCTCGCGCAGCTCGCGCACAGTCGCGAACAGCTGCGCCGCTTTCTCGAGGAAGGCGAGCTCGAGCTTGGTCGTCTTCATGCACTGCTCGAACTCGCGGATCTTGGCCCCGCTCTGCTGGCGCGACTCCATCAACGCGGCGACCTCCACGTCCTTCGAGCGTGCGACCGCGAGCCACGCCTCCACCTCGGCGCTCACGCCCGTCTCGCCGCTCGCGAGCAGCTCCTCGCGGCGCTTCAGCACAAGGTCGCGGATCTGCGACGACTGGGTCTCCTTAGTGACGCGGGCTTCGGCGACTGCGCTGTCGAGGGAGCGCACGGCCACGCTGCACTTCTCCGTCACGGCCGCGAGGCGGTCGAGCAGAAGCTGGATCTCCGCCCGGATCTCCCGCTGATGCGCCTGGTTCGCAGAGTTCGCATCCGCGAACCAGACGACGCGGTCCATGCTCGCCGCGCACGCGTCCGTCAGCCGCGTGATCGCTCGGTTCGCTGCCTGCGAACGCGTGAGCGCACTCGACTGCGCGCCAGGGTTCATGAGCTCCTGCTGGAACGCGACGACCTCGCTGTCGTCTCCGGTCACCTCGAGCTGGACCACACGCTGAGACTGCGACACCAGCACGAACACAGTGTTAGACGAGTGGGGCTGCCCAGTCAATCGAGATACCACCACCTACTAGCTCGCCGGCGCCGTCTGAGCGCGGCAGCTTCGCCGCGATGTCGACCACCAGCTCGATCACCTTCACCTTCCGCATCGCAGCTTCGTCGTCGTTGAACTCGAGCAGCCATGCGACCATCGCGTCGACCACCGTCTCGAGGCGCTGCTCGAGCTCGGCACTGCCAGCAGCGCCGAAGACGTCCCAGAAGCCCGCCATCCACTTCGAGTTCGCCGGCGCCGCGCGGTTCAACCGTTGGGCGGTGACCGCGTTGTTCAGCAGCCGCTTCGCCTTCACGAGATCCGCGACCGGCACAAGCACCACGTCCACCTCAATCTCGCGACTCGGTGCCAGCGGGAGCGGCTGCTCTTGGCTGCCTTCCTGGCTCGCCTCCGCCTCCTGCGACAGGCTGCGCTGCGAGAACACGACGCGCATCTCCTCGTCGGCTGCGAACGTCGGCCGCGGCGACTTTCTCTGCTGCTGCGGAGACGTGAGCGACGCGAGGTAGCCCAGGCCGCCGCTCACCGCCTGCGAGGACGGAGACGCCGCCGTCTCCGCGTCCTGCGAGCTGCTCAGCCGCAACGAGCGCGCGGTCGGCGGCGACGGCGACGCGGCTTCGCGCGGCCGCTTGCTCGGCGCGTCGTGGTCCGTCTCGTCTGCGCGGCGCTTGTGCGACGGCGTCGCCATCGCTGCTGTGGTTGTTGTGGCTGCTGCTGCTGCAGTCGCCTGTTGCTGTTGTTGTTGTTGCTGCTGCTGCTGGCGCCGCGTGCGCAGCACGTGGTATGCGGCGTGGATGCTGTTGTGGGCCGCGCCGAGCGCTTCGACGAGCTCCTCTCTGGTCGGCGGCGTGGGGAACTCGTAGCGCACGAGCGCGTCCAGGCGCTCGAGCTCCGAGGGCGTCGGCTGCGGCTGCGAGAGCGGCAGTGGGGCAGCAGAGGCGGAGAAAGCGGGAGGCGAGCCGCCGCCCATGCTGCTTGCTGCTGGCTGCGGGGGGGGGTGTGCGCGTCCTTCTCGCCGACGTCGTCAGACAGTTTGATGGCCGAAATGATGGCGACGACGATGGATGTCTCTCCCTTGATTTCGTCACTACCAGGACCTACGCAACTGGCATTTACCTGGGTACATGCTGAATTCGAATCAACTGCGGGTTCTTCTACAGGTAGGTGTGCACACTTTCTCGGTTCTCTATCAGCTCATGTCGCCGTCTTCAAGCCCCAGCGCCTGGTGCGCCGTCGTCGTTGCGATGTGCCACGAGCCGTCCGTGCGCCGCTTCTCGAGCTCCAGGATCGTGAACTCGCCGGTCCGGAACGAGCCTGCAACAAATTCGTGCCAACACCAACGTTGTCAGCCAGTTTCGCCTCTCGTGACGCGTACTCCGCCGACCTTCAGAGAGCGAACCTGGGAACACGAGCGGCGCGTTCGCGTGCGGTGGATGGTGGCCGCCGCCCACGATCTCCAGGTACCGCGACCGGCTCAGATCCTCTTCCGACACCTGCGCAGCAATCGGGAAACTTCGTTCGTCACCGGTCCGACACTCTTCCCCGCCGCCGTCGCCACCTTCACGCACATCTGCACGGAGACCACACGGTCCAGATACAAGCAACAGCAGCAGCAGCAGGACCGATGGTGCCAGTCAGTGCAAGTCCCCCACACTATCATCTCGTCCCCCGCTTCAAACACGCACGTGGAGCTGGCAGCGGCGACCGCGCAGCCGAGTCGCGCAGCACGAGCACGAGGTCGTGGCCGTCCGTCGGGTCTTTCCCGTCGTTCAGGAGCCTGCCACACCCGACCCGGTTCGGTCGTCAGCCGCCTCCCATCCCACGAGCCTCCATTCATCCATCCACTCGTACGCGAAGTAGCGCGCCTCGCCCATCGCCACGACGCCGTCGGTCAGCGCCGCCTCCCGCGCGAACACGTTCGCCGAGTACTGCGTGAGCGCGGGTGGCGCCACCGCGAGGCTGCGCGTAGTCGGCGGGTCGTTCTGTCGAGCGAGCGAGAGAGAGAGAGAGAGAGAGAGAGAGCAGTGAGGCGTCTGCGGAAGTGCCGCTCACCCACTCGCTCGAGCCACGCACGTCGTCCGGGATGTAGAGCACGCGGCACACGATGCTCTCGAGCCGCGCCACGAGCGCCATCATGTCGCCCTCGGCCGCCGCCACGCTCTCGAGCGCATCGTAGGCGCGCAGCGCACGCGGCGCCACGAGCCCGCCGCTCACGAGGACCGCGTCGACGGCGCCGCCTGTGGCGGAGCGCACGAGCTGCTCGCAGAGCCGGTTCACGCGCAGGATCTGCCCACCGAGCTCGCTCAGCACCAGCAGCGTGAGCCGCTGCGGCGCTGTCGCCATGCTATTTGACATGATTCTGACATATTTTCGACATAATTCGCTGCTCCAGTGTCGGATCCTGTACCTACAGCTTCTTGCCCGCGAGCGCCGCCTTCGTGTTCGCGATGAGCTCGGCCACAACATCGGGCTCCGCGAGCGTCGACGTGTCTCCGAGCGAGTGCTCCTCGCCGTGAGCGATCTTGCGGAGGATGCGGCGCATGATCTTGCCGCTCCGCGTCTGAGGCGCGCAAACAGGAGAGTTTGTCAGTGCGGACTCCTGCTGCAAGAGAGACGAAGCGCAGACTACGTTCCTTCGGCAGACCTGACGTGAACACAATCACGTCCGGGGTCGCGAACGCGCCGATGTGCTCGCGCACGTGCAGCACGAGGTCCATCTCGGCGCCCCTCCCTGGCGCCGCAGTCTTCGCCAGCGTGACATAGCAAAAGATGCCTTCGCCCTTGATCCGGTGGGGGATGCCGACGACAGCAGCCTCGGCAACGTGGTCGTGTCCGGCGAGCGCGCTCTCGATCTCAGCCGTCCCGATGCGGTGTCCAGCAGTCGATAGCACGTCTGGAAGCACCAGAGCAGCGCAGACGAGCGGATCGCGTTCAGAATCGAGCACCGATACCCAACAGCGCTCGAGGCGCGACGTACCATCGATACGACCCGTGATGAAGTAGAAGCCGTCTTTGTCGCGCCGACACCCGTCGCCCGTGAAGTACAGGCCCTTGTGCGACGTCATGTACACCTGGAGGTACCGACTGTGATCCCCGTAGACCGTGCGCGCCATGCCTGGCCACGACTGGCGGATGCACAGCTGGCCTTCGACACCGTTGCCCTCGATCTCACGGCCGTGCTCGTCGGTGATGACCAGGTCGACGCCGAAGAACGGCTTCGTGCACGATCCGGGACGCATCGGCGTCGCACCAGGTAGCCCCACGCCGATGTGGCCACCGGTCTCCGTCTGCCAGTACGTGTCAGCGACGTAGCACTTGCTGTCGCCGACGACCTCGTAGTACCACTTCCACGCCTGGCGCGACCATCACACGAGCATGATAGTCAGCATTCACTTCCAACTGCCCAACGCACCACCAGAGCACATGCACAACCTCTGGGTTGATCGGCTCGCCGACGCTGCCCAGCACCTTCAGACTCGATCGGTCGTACTTCTTCACGGGCTCGTCGCCGTGCACCATGAGCGCGCGGATCGCTGTCGGCGCCGTGTAGAACTTGGTCACTTGGTGGCGCTGCACCAAGTCCCAGTAGCGGCCGCAATCCGGGTACGTCGGCGTGCTCTCGAACATGACAGTCGTCACGCCATTGGCCAGCGGTCCGTACACGACGTAGCTGTGCCCCGTGATCCAGCCGCAGTCGGCCACGCACGCGAAGACGTCGTCCGGCTGCAGGTCGAACGAGTACTTAGCTGTGATCATGGCGTAGAGCAGGTAGCCGGCGGTCGTGTGCGCGATGCCCTTCGGTGTGCCCGTGGAGCCCGACGTGTACAGGATGAACATGAGGTCCTCGCTGTCGATCCACGCGGGCGGACAGTACGGCCGGTGCTTGGTGATCTCGACCGACATGTCCACGTCGATCGCCGGGTCGAACGGCACGTCCGCGCTACCCGTGCGCTTGAACACGAAGACCCGCTCGACGAAGTCGAGGCCGGCGACGGCGCGGTCCACAATCTGCTTCAGCGGCAGCGTGCGGCCGCCGCGCCTGCCTTCGTCACTCGTGAAGATCCACTTCACACAAAGAGAGCGCAACCACTCGCTCGTCAGTCGCTCGACACCACCAGCGTCCTCCTCGCCGTCCTCACCTTGGACTTGGCATCGACGATGCGGCTGCGCAGCGACTCGGACGAGAAACCCGCGAAGACCACGCTGCAGGCAGCCAAGCGAGC
The DNA here is from genome assembly GCA_023334215.1 of Globisporangium cystogenes. NCBI lineage: Eukaryota > Oomycota > Peronosporomycetes > Pythiales > Pythiaceae > Globisporangium > Globisporangium cystogenes. The sequence goes on from JAASGM010000822.1 coordinate 6,220, forward strand.
AGTTGCGCATCACGCGTGAACGAGTCTTCGCGAACAGCACAGCACCAGCTTCTCCTCGCGCTCACCTGTGCACCGCGCCAATGCGGCAGCACGCGAGCATGGCGAACGCCGTCTCTGGTATCATGGGCATGTAGATTGCAACGGTGTCGCCCTTGCGCACACCCGCCGCGCGCATGGCGTTCGCGACGCGGCACGTCTCCGCCTGGAGCTGCTTGAATGAGATGGTGCGGCCGGCGCCGACCTCGTCGCTCTCCCAGATGATCGCGGGCTTGTCGCCGTGCGCCGCGACGTGGCGGTCGATGCAGTTGGCGCTCACGTTCAGCGCGCCGCCGAGGAACCACGCGGCGTCGCCGTCGCGCAGCGAGCCGCTCGTCGCGACGGAGAAGTCGCGCAGCCACTCGAGGTGCTCGCGCGCGAGCTCCGCCCAGAATCCTCCCGGGTCTGCGAGCGAGCGCGCGTAGATCGCCTCGTACTCCGTCTCCCCGTCGATGTGCGCGTGCGGCGCGGCGGACGGGATCACCGGGTACTCGGCCCGGAGTCCGCCGCTGTTGTCTCCGACGCCCATCGCTTCTCGATGCGCTTCTCGTAGTCTGCTGTCTTGTCGAGGTCGTGTGCACACGTGTGTGTGTGTGTGCTCGAGCGCGCAGAATGCAGAGTGAGCGAGAGGCTGAGAGAGGCTGAGAAGCTCAGGGTGAGCGGTCGCAGGCGGTGGACAATGCGTGCATGCACCGCAAGATGCTCGTCGTCGCCGCGTCGCGAGAGTTCACATCCACCAAGCAGAACTGTGCGGCCGGGCCGTGTCTATAGCGCGGGCGTCGCGCACGCGGCGGCGCAGATCCGCCGGACGAGAGGTCGGCGGCGGCAGCTGCGGGTGTCGTCAATGGCGACAAGAACTTCAACATGGCGGCGGCCGCTATGCGCATCTCCACCCGCTGTTCGTGTCTCTATGAACGCCTGCTCGACCGACGCTGCCGGCGACTTCGCCTCCCTCTCTCTTTCTCCTCCTCCCTCTCGCTCACTGAGCCACGTCCTTCGCTGTGCTGGGCTGTAGGCGGTTCGCGCGCTCGGCGTCGCGCGTCTGCTTGGCGACATGCACGGCCGCGCTCACCGCCTCGTTGTAGAGCTTGAGCTCCTTCATGGCCGAGAGGATCACGACTGCGTCCGCCTTGGTTGCCATCACGTTCACCGAGTTGCGGCCGCGCCACACGACGACGTTCATGATCTTCTCCCTGCGCACCAGCAACAGAAGCGCAGAGCGAGTGAGCACCAACGATGACGACGGACAACGATGACCAACGACGGCTAACGACCAACGCATCCCGGCGTCCAAGAACGTACTCGACGAGCGAGCGCGGCTTCTCCATCATGCACACGATGCTGCCCATCGGCGCGGTCTCGAAGATCTGCCGCGTCGCCGGCTCGAACTCGTCGTAGTCGAGCAGGTCGCCGAGGCGCTCGAGCAGCATCTGGAAGTCCCGGCGCGACACGGTGATCTTGCGCTTGCCCATGAACGGCAGCACGTGCGTCATGCCCGCCTGGCACAGGCGGTAGATCACGCCGCCCGCGGTCGACTCGGTGCGCTCGAACATCTTGAGCCCCGTGTACACGATCTTGAGCTTCTTCGCCTTCATCGTCTCCACGAGCTCGGGCGTGATGCTCTTCGTCACGAACGTCACCGACTTGACCTCGTCCGAGCGCGTGAACAGCTGCGCGCCGGAGAACGGCGCCGCGACGTCAAAGTGCTCCTGGATGCTCCCCCACTGCGCGCTCTCCAGCGCCACGTACTCTTCGCCCTTCTGCTTCTGCTGGCGGCGCTCCTGGCGGTTCAGACGCGGCCTCTTCTGCTGCTCCGGGTCCTTGGTGGCATCGTCACTGGCAGCCTCGTCCTTGACAGCCTCGTCCTCCTTAGCAGCATCGTCCTCCTTGGCAGCCTCGTCCTTGACTGCCTCCTCCTTGGCAGTCTCATCACTACCGTCCTCCTCCGCATCAGCCGCAACCCCCGCCTCCTCGTCCTTCACGACAGCATCGCCGCTCTCCGTCTTCGGCGCGCGATGCTTCTTGCCAGCGCGCTTCTCCGCCTCCTCCTCGACTTGTTCAGGCGTCGGCGCAGTCTTCTTCAGCAGACAGATGAAGAACCCGCCCGTGTTCTGCCAGCACACACACACCCGTCCGTCTCGCGTCAGATCACACGATCCCGCACAGACACACGTGCCTCACACACACTCACGCACCTCGTCCTGCGGCACGCAGCGCATGCAGCGCTCGAGGTTGAACGCCGCCGCCTCCTCCACCGACGGTGGGAACATCGTCGGCGCGATCTTGTTCTTACCGCGCTGCTTCTCGTTCTCCGCGACGTAGTGCGCCATCGACGCGTACTCGACGTGGTTCGAGCCCAGCACCTTCCACGTCGAGAGGCCCACGCGGCGCTTGAGCAGCGGCAGGCGGTCCGTGACGTCCACGAGCTCGAGCGCGCCGTTCGACCAGCGCAGCAGCTCCGCCACGACCGCCTCGTTCTCCAGCGGGTTGAACGTGCACGTCGAGTAGCACATGTAGCCGCCGACCTTGAGCAACGACACGCCGCGCTTGGCGATCTCGACCTGCAGCGGGTGCAACGAGATGCCGTTCTTGGCGTCCCACTGCTTCCAGATGATCGGGTTCTTGCGCAGCGTGCCGTCGCCGCTGCACGGCGCGTCGCAGAGGATGCGGTCGAAGAAGCCGTCGGACTGGCGCTCCGGCGCGCCGACGTACGGGATGTGCTGCGCCTCGTGGCACGTCACGACGAGCGCCGGCGAGCCGATGCGCTTCGACTGGTGCACGAGCATGTACGCGCGCTTGAGGTCGATGTCGTTCGCCACGACCATGCCCGTCGGCGTCTCGCCCGTCACGAACTCCTGCGCGTGCAGCGACTCGAGCAGCTGCGACGTCTTGGAGCCTGGCGCCGCGCACATGTCGAGCACCTTGTGGTGCGGCTCGACGCCGAGGATGAGCGGCGGGATCATGCTCACGGCCTCCTGGCGGGTCGTCGAGCCGCTCGTCGTGAGCTCCACGAGCCACTTCTGGAACTCGGCGAGGATCGGCAGCTTGCGCACTTTGCGGCGCTCGACGGACCACTGGAAGCCCTTTTGGTCCGGGTACCATGGCATGCAGGCGATCGGCGCCACCTCCTCGTCGTCCAGCACGAGCCCGTCGAACTTGAAGTCGGTCGCGATGCGCTCGCGGATGCTGTTCCCACACACACCGGCGAAGCACACACGTCGTCAGCCCGATCTCCCTCCACTATAGGACTGCTGCTGCCACGCACCGCTCGGCGAATGGACACGAGTTGTTGATGCGGAAGGTCGTGGGCAGCGGCGTCGCGAGGAACTTCATGAACGCGTCCCACTCGCTCTCTGGGACCACGCCCTGCGCCTGGAGTGTGTGTGTGTGTATAAGAGAGAGATCGTTAGACGCCTGTGCTGCTGCTGCCACCACCACACGCTCTCTCTCTGTATCGCATAGCAGCAGCAGGCAGCGGCGCCTACCTTGTAGTACTTGATGAAGTTGTCGTTCGTGTAGACCCACTCGGAGAAGCCGTCGCCGCTCGCCGCCTGCCGCTGGTCGCCCCAGCCGCCCGTGGCCGCGGCGTCCGCCACGTCGTCTCTCGCCTGCCGCGACTTCTTGGCGAAGTTGCCGCCCTTGCCGCCAAAGTTCTTGCGTCCGCGCTTGCCCATCGCTGCTGCGGGTGCTGGTGCTGGAGGTTGGTGCTGGAGAAGTGCTGCTATCGTGCTCGAAAACGATGGCTGGACAGAAGGAGAGCGATACTTCAAGCGTGATAAAAATAAGGGTGTTGGTAGTGACAAAACTGAGGGGTTGTACATAAATCTGACAATTCGGTTACATGACGAAGAGCTACGAACGACCAACCTCCAAGAGTTCCGCAAGAGCTTCTCGACGACAACGAGAGACAAGAAGACACGAAGACACGAAGAAGTCACCAGACGACAACGACGCGATAGAATACGGGGGTGGCATTTATAGTGTACGGTAGTGTGTGTGTGTGGTGTGGGAGTCGTCGGTCAGTCGGTCGGTCGTGGCTTCTATGCCAGCACGGCGGCACAGACGCTGACGTCGTCCCGCTTGCCCTGGCGCTTGTGCGCGAACGCGAGCAGGTTCGAGGCGCTGTAGAACGCGAGCTGGCGCACGCGGTTCTCCTTGGCGAACATCGGGCGCGTGATCTCGAACGCCGGGATGTTGTCGCACTTTTGGCGGAACGCCTCGTACTCGGCCGGGTTGACGCTGTTGTTCGTCTTGAGCTCCTCCATGGCCTCGCGGCAGAAACCTGCGGCCGAGACCGCGAACGGGATGTACGCGTCGTTGTCGGCGAACGTGCCCTTGGCCATCGCCACGGTCTTCTTCGCGATCTCCTCGGCGTCCGCGGGGCTCGGCTCGACGCACGCGACCACCTGGTCCACGAACAGGTTGTCGTGCACGCCGTCCGAGAACGCGAGGCACACGTCGCCGGGCTCGAACGCGCACGTCTGCACGTGCACGTCGCCCGTGTAGTTGATCGCCTTGTTGCTCGAGACGACCGCCGGCACGTTGAAGTCGTAGATGATCGAGTCGCTCTCGAACACGACCTTGCTGCCGCGCACGAGCACGCACTTGCAGTCGCCGATCGTGAACACGAGCATCTGCCGCGCGGCCTCGTCAAAGTACACGGCCGTGAGCGTCGAGTCGAGCCGGCCCTTGCGCTTCGTGGCGCGCCGCGCGCTCTTGGCGGCGCTCAGCACGGCGGCGACGAAGTCGGCGGGCTTGACGGCCGCGCTCTCCCGCGCGCGCTTGCGCAGGCGCGCGAACGCCGCGAGCGTCTCGGCCACGAGCAGGCGCGCGAGCACGCCCGAGGCCTTCATCGTGCCGGACACGCCGTCCGCGACGACCATGTAGCCCGGGCCGTAGCCCACGGCGTCGTCGCCGTGGTAGCTGTGCGCGGCCGAGCCCACCGACGCGAAGCAGCCGCCGGCCGCGTCGCCACTGGCGCCGTCGAGAGGCGGCCGACACGTCCGCATGCGCGCGAGCAGGTACTGAAGTGTCATCGCGTCGTTCGCAGCACCCAGTGGACGGCGGCAACGGCGCAAGTGCAGCTGCTGGTGGAAGAAGAAGAGCGCGAGAGATCCGGACCCGCGCGCGCGTTGCACCAGCTGGCAGCGACGAGAGAATCCAGCGAAGGTCGCGCCGTGTCACGCGGGGCGGATGGCGGCGGCGGAAGAACGGAAGAACGGAAGGAAGAGTGGACCCCTTGGCTGGTTGCCTGCGTAGCGGCGGGTTGCGCTGTGAGGTTGAGGTTCCTGCTGGAGGCGGTCGCGTCGAGTCGAGTCGACGCATTTGCAGTAGTGAAGAAAGAGAGGTATCCTGTGGAAAACCGCCGGCTATATTTGAACTGACTATTCTTCCACAAACATCCGACACGCTCAGCAACACATTACATATTACACTTGGTTAAAGTATCCCACGAGTTCCATTCGGAGAGTGACAAAGCACGGCGGGTACTGTACACTCTTCAACTTCCACGTAAAAAGTGGCTTTGGCAAGGCGGAGCGATTGATCGATTGATCGATTGATTGATCTCACTTGCCTCGAGCTGTGTAAGCAGGTGCTGGTGATGCCGAACTCGGTGATGCCGAATGCAAACGCACAAGGCGGTGACAGTAGCGCTTTGTAACTTTGTACATGGTACTGAGGTACTACAGTAGCGAGAGCGCTGCAGGAACTGCAAACCAAACTCCTCACTCGCCACGAACGCTGTCGGCATTCATTGTGGAGTCCTTGGACTCGAGGAAAGTTGACGCCTGCTGCGACCGCGACACCAACCTGACAGCGATTGCCCGTTGTTTCGGAGGAAGAAACACAATGGAGCTTCATGCCGCCTTGCTGTGATCGTCGAGACTTGCAACGCGCGGAGACCCTCAACAAGGATCCGCATTGTTGTGCACCTCGCACCGAGACGCACAAACTGACACTCGAGAAATCCAAGGGTGACGAGAGGCGACTCGTTCCGCCGTGGTCCCATGTTGTGTGGTATACCAGGCAATCGGGAACAGTGTCTGTGCGCAAGCGAAAGCGACCGCATGTTCTCGGTTTTGGCTCGCTCGGTCCGTGGCGCTCCGTAATGAACGTCTTTGTCTTGACGATCTGCCGGGACAAGGAGTACTTGACCGCTCCATCACGTTCTTGGGCACAAGCACCGGCTCTCATGAAGCGCTCGCTCGCTCGCGCACACAAGCCTACCAGATTCCAGTGCGTGATTGGCGCCGCGGCGCTTCGGTGGTCGCCGGCGCCACCGCGCCTGCAAAGAACGCGGGCTGCGGTGGTGTCGGTGGCGGCCCCAGCAGACCCCCCTCCGCGTCGGCCGCGCCCGTCTCAGGCGGCGGCGCCGCCGCGGTCACCTCGGCGGCCGACAGCCGCTCGCCGAGCTTGACCTTGCCGAACTGCCCGCGGCCGAGCGTGTGGCGCAGCTCG
>JAASGM010000823.1:0-12699 GCA_023334215.1 Globisporangium cystogenes
CTCGCTACAGCTATCTGCAGTTAATGAGTCAAAAGGAACAGTACAACGACTCGAGCGACACAGAATGACAATCTACACACTTCAACGCAACGCTGTGTTCGAGTGAACGCTCAGCTCACAGCAATCTAAGAAGCAGTCGCCCGGAGCGACGGAGGGAGCTGCCCATAAGGCTCGCTCAGTTTTAAAAGCTCATTGGGCTTAGAGGATCTGTCTTTTTTAGGGATTTGTGCAATGTACATTGCCTTTTTTAGTGATTTGCACATGACTGTCGGATACTACATATATTATACGGTAATTATTATTCAAGTTTACATGGCACTTCATAATTTCATTCATACCTGAATGGCTCCAGCACCAGCGCCGGCAGCGGAGCCAGGGGCGGCCGCCACCGCGTACGTGGCGATGCTGCCGTTCGCGTACACGACGAACGACGTGGCGCAGCTCTTCGCGCCGTTCGGGCGCCTGGCGCGCGTGACGGTGCTGCGCGACCGCGAGACGCGCGCGTCCCGGGGCGTCGCGTTCGTGCAGTTCGCGCGCGCCGCCGACTGCGCCGCCGCCGTCGCCGCCATGCACAACCGGCAGCTCGAGGGGCTGACGCTCGCGTGCTCGCTGAGCCGGGACAACGGCCGCGCGCGCGAATTTGCCTCGCGCCGGCGCCCGCCGCCCGCCGCCGCGCGGTGCTTCGAGTGCGGCGAGCCGGACCACGTGAGCTACGCCTGCCCGCGCAACGTGCTCGGCGCGCGCGAGAAGCCGGCGCCGCGCAAGCCCAAGCTCAAGAAGCGCCGGCGCTTCGACCCGGCGGAGCGCGCGCACTTCTTCGACGACCACGGCGCGGTCAACCTCCTGTGCGTTTTTAAGAGGAAGCGGGCGCCGAGTGGTGGCGGCCCCAGCGGCTCACAACGTGTGGTGGTCGTGCGTCCGTGCTTACAGCGCGCCGGCGACCGAGTCGGAGATGGACGTGTCGCTCTCGCTGCTCGCGCACGCGCCGCCGGCAGGTGACGCCGGGGACGCGCCGCCCAAGCGCCGGCGCGTGCGCAAGGCGACAGTGTCGTACTTTAGCGACGAGGACGCGAGCGACGACGACTGACGTCGGTAGGCGTGTACACGTGCTATAAGTTATGTCTACTTGCGCTGGCGCTTCGCGGGGCGCGGGCCCGCCGCCTTGCCGCGCAGCAGCCCCGTGTACTTGATCATGCGCTCCGTCATCTCCTCGGCCGACACCTCCTCGCGCAGCTCCGTCTCCTCGCTCGCGGCGAAGCGCTGGCGCCGCGCCGCTTCCCGGTACTCGTCCTGCCCGCCCGCCGTCATCGTCCGAGGTAGGTGAGCGACCGACGCGCAGCACCTCAGCCTTACAACGCCGCGCGCACGCACCTCGACGCCCTTGTTAAAACCGCCGAACGACCGGCGCCCGAAGATCCGCGGCAGCGACGGGTCCGACACGTCCGCGACGCACACGAGCGCGTCGCCGGCGTCGTCCTCGGGGCGCTCGGCGACGGTCCACTCGTCCTGCTGCTGCTTGCGCTCGAGCGCCGCGCTCTGCTTGCGCGCGTCCGCCTGCTGCTTGCGCTGCATGAACTGCAATGGGGTTTCGGCGCGTGAGAGTCCCGCACTTTGGTCGCTCGGCGGCAGGCATCGCAGCATACACCCACGCACGCACCTTCATGGCGAGCGTCTTCTGCGACAGCGCGGCCTTGGCCGTCGGCCGCGGCTCGCTGGGCGTCTCAGTAGCCGCCGTCACAGCAGCAGCAGCAGCGGGCTTGGCAGTTCCGGGCTTCCACATCTCGAGCAGGTCGGTCGGTCGGTCGGTCGGTCGGGACTGTGACGAGGACGCCGGACGCAGGACGAGGACGCGGTTCCTTGGAGGACGCCGACGCCTGACTGACTGACTGACTGGAGCCGAGCGAATCGGATTTTACTGGGAACCTCCTCCACCCGCAAACCTCACAATCAGAGTAACGCTAGGAGGAAAAAGGGGGGAAGGAAGAACATGGAGCTCGAGGTGGAGACCGCGGCGGCTTCGCTCCGGCTCTCGGAGATCGAGAGCGCGCACCTGTGCCCGAGCGCGCGCGCCAAGATGGAGGAGCTCTTCAGCCAGTGGCTCAACGCCGACGGCACGCGCGACATGATCCACGCAGTCGTGGCCGACGTGCGCGCCGGCCAGGCGCTCGACGCCGTGCTGGCGCAGTACGCGGCGCTCGCGGCGGCCGCCGGCAGCGGCAGCCCGCACGCGCCGCCGCCGCCCTCGTCGGCGGACGGCAGCTCGCCCGCGCGCAGCCCCAAGCGCCCGCCCAACTACCAGCAGCACTTCGGCAGCAGCAGCAGCCCGAACAGCCGCAAGAAGCACTCGGTCGTCAGCCTCTTCGGCGACGAGCTGCACGGCGAACAGCAGCAGCAGGCGCCGCTGCCGGCACCTCAAAGCGACAAGCCCGACGTCGTGATGAAGGACGGCGACGCCGACGCGCAGCCCATGGACACGGACAGCAACAACAACAGCGCAGAGCCGGACGCCGAGGCGCTCGGACACCTGCGCAAGCAGATCCCCAAGCTCTACACACCCGGCGAGAGCCGTCGCGGCCGCCTGCGCGGCCTCTCGACCGACGCGATCTCGCGCAAACTCGTACGTAAGAGGGAGAGAGAGAGAGAGAGAGAGAGAGACGCTATGGGCTGGTGGACTGACGGAGCGGATGGCCGTGCAGATGGACATTGACGCGCGCTTCCGCGACTTCCCGGACGGCATGCGGGTCGAGGACTTCGTCGCGATCACCAAGGACCTCTGCGGCTTCCCGTCGTTCTTCAACGCGCCGTTCTTCCGGCGCATCCTCGCGTCGCTCGGCGTTGCGACGCCGCCGCTGGCTCCGAAGGAGCAGCAGGCGGACGACGACGCGCCGCGCATCACAAAGGAGGTCTTCCAGGCGTACTGGACCACGGAGCTGGCGCCGTTCGACAGCGTGGAGCGCTTCTTTAGAGTAGTACGTGCTCGCCGCTCGTCGTATCGCGCGTGGATGGATGGATGGGAGGCTGACTGCGGCCGCCGCACTTGCAGGTGAAGCAGCCCCCGAACGACTTCATCGAGCGCGACGACTTTGCGCCGTTCCTGCACGGTGCGTCCTTGTTCCTTGCAGTCGCAGCGGCTCGGGACGCCGACTGTCGTGGCTCCCTCCTAACGAGACTTTGTCCGCTGCAGAGCTGCTCAAGTACCACCCCGGCTTAGAGTTCCTGGGGAACACGCCCGAGTTCCAAGAGAAGTATGGTGCGTGAGACGGTGGCGGCGTCCGCTCGTTGCAGGCAGCTGCTCGCGTGCTGCTCGCTTACGACGATGTGTATGTGTCTGGCTGCCAGCGTTGACCGTCGTCGTGCGGATCTTTTACAGTGTAGATAGAGACAGCAGCGGGAAGATCACGCTGCGAAAGCTGCGCCGCAGCAACCTGATCGACGCGTTCAACTGCGTGGACGAAGAGGAGGACATCAACAAGGTGCGTGGCGACGACGACGACGACCGCGTGCGTTGTGGCTACGACGGATGGCGAACTCACTGTGTGTGTCTGCGCAGGTGAACTCGTACTTCTCGTACGAGCACTTCTACGTGCTCTACTGCAAGTTCTGGGAGCTGGACACGGACCACGACTTCCTGCTGAGCCAAGACGACCTCGTGCGGTACGGCGGCCACTCGCTCACGCGCGTGATCGTCGACCGCATCTTCGAGCACGGCCGGCGCCCGTTCGCGCGCGTGCAGAGCCTGTCACCGGACGAGAAGAAGAAGATGAGCTACGAGGACTTCATCTGTGCGTAGCGCGCGTCGTGGCGATCGATCGCCCCAGAGTTGACTGGCTGACCTCCCACTTGCGTGTGTCGCTCGCAGACTTTATGCTGTCGGAGGAAGACAAGAGCAACCACGTGAGCGTGCGCTACTGGTTCGAGCTCATCGACACGAACGAGGACGGCGTGATCCGCGCCGACGAGATGCGCACGTTCTACCGGCACCAGATCCACCGCATGGAGTGTCTCGGCCACGAAGTCGTCCCGTTCGAGGACGTGCTGTGCCAGATGTCGGACCTGCTGCATCCGGGCCAGGAGGGCGAGTTCTTCCCCCGCGACTTCGTGCGGCCCGACAAGATCCGCGTCTCGGGGGTCTTCTTCAACGTGCTCTTCAACCTGAGCAAGTTCATCGAGTTCGAGCAGCGCGACCCGTTCCTGCTGCGCCAGCAGCTCGCCGAGCCGGAGCTCACGTACGTCTGGCGTTGTCGCTGGTTGGGCGGGCGACTGCGCGGCTGACGCTTGTGTGTGCGCGCATCCACAGCGACTGGGACCGCTACGCTCGCGCCGAGTACGCGCGCCTGGCGATGGAGGAGGAGGGACGCGAGGAGGACACGGCGATGGACATCGACACGATGGACGGCTGGTACGTCTCGGACGAGCAGGAAGAAGACGTGGAGGCGAACAACAACAGCGCGTCGGTCGGCCGGACAGTCGAAGCGCCGTTCTAGCGCGTCGACGAGCGCGAGAGAGAGAGACGGCGAGCGCCTTCCAGCCTCCCCCTCAGAGACGCTCGGCGCTACTCCAGCGACTGCTCTGAACTTCCAGGTCGCAGCTTCCGGACGCCAACAGAGTTCACGCGACTCTGCAGTCCACGCAGCAGTCGAACGAGAGCTGCTGCTGAGAAGCACGACGGGACGAAGGGAGGGGAGGAAGGCGAGCGCCAGCCAACTCCCCTCACCCACCGCCACAGCATCCGCCACCATCATCACACCATATAAGCAAATGCCACAGACCCGAACCGTGCGTCGCTTGTTGCCTCTCTTGCCTCTCTGTCTCTCTGGCGTTGTTGGCGCGGTCGTTAGCGCTGCTGCTGAGCGCCTTGCGCCTGCTTGAGCTGCTGCAGGCGCTCGTTGCAGAGCCGCAGCTGCCGCACCTGCGCCTGGCACTTGGTCCAGTCACGGTCGAACTCGCCGAGACAGTCCTCGAGTTTGTAGTAGTCCTTCGCGCAGCCCATGCGCTCGATCATGTCGTCGATGTCGAGGTCCGCGCCGAAGTCGCTCTTGCTGCCGGCGTGCAGCCCCGGGACGACCTGCGGCGGCCGCGGCGCGCTGCTGCTGGTGCTGTTGCTGCTCATGCTGTGTGGCGATGCTTGTCAAATGTGCGGTGGGTGGCAGCATACAAACTCCAAGTCTAATCGCCTGTCTCAGGCCAATCACGCTCGATGATCTCCTTTGATTCCTCCTCTGCTTACGAGAGCAGGTACCGTTCGCTCCAAAGTGCTCTGCGGTCGAGGACGCATGGCGACGAAGCTGAAGAGCAAACCGGACTAACGACGAGGCGCGGGACTCGCCTGGCTACCGCAAGCCGAAGCCTTCGCTCTGCGTGATCGCGAGCAGCAGGCGCTCCTTGAGCTTCTCGCGGCTCGGGTACTCTGGGAGCAGCAAGTGGTTGAAGCTGTCCGACAAGAGCACGAGACCCATCAGCCCCCAAGCCGCCAGCTCCAGTGGCAGCAGCGAAACGCACCACGTGTGCGCGCTCGGCAGGCGCTCCGAGTCCGAGCCGTTGCGCGAGATCACGAACACCATGTTCGAGAGCCCGCGGATCGGCACGCGGTCGCTCCCGGTCGAGAACATCAGCAGCTTCTTCTTCTCTTCCAGCGAGAACTCGTGCACGACGCTCCAGAAGTGCCTGGCGTGTGCGAGGACGCGGCGGGTGAGCGCGACGTCCACTGCAGCTCACTACATACCGAACGCACCTGATGCACTCGCTATCTTCTGTGTACCCGTCGTCGTAGTGTGTCACGTCCTCGAGCGCCTCAAAGTCGAGCTCCGGGCTGCCGCAGATCGTCAGGTACAGCTCCTCCCACCGCAGCATCTGCAGCACTTCGCCGTTGCACACGAGGTGGAAGCCGCGGTGGAACGCGTCGTACTGGCGCGCCACCGACTTGTTCAGCAGGTAGTCGACGTACAGCGCCACGTACTCGTCGCGGTTGTCATTCGTCACAGGGATCGAACTGCCGCCAGGCTTGAGTTCCACGGTCTTGACCGCGCCAAAGACCTCGTACGAGTACTCGAAATTGCGCTGGAACACGTCTTCGACGTTGCCCGCGAACTCGAGCAGCTGGTGCAAGCCCTTGCCGAGCGCCGGCATGGCGGTCTCGACGTCGGCGAGGCCCATCGAGCACTCCATCAGCTTCTTGTACACGATGTGCGGGAAGTGCACGTCGAGGATCACGGCGTTGTAGATCGCGATGCCGAGCAAGATCCCGATGAGCTCGAACTCCATCGTCGACTCGAGCGAGTCGCTGTTGAACCAGAGCTGGCGCGTCTCGTCGTCGTACGTGAACATCCCGAAGGCCGGGTCGAGGAGCTGGCGGATGAGGATCTGGAAGTACTCCTTCTGCACGCCGCCTTCGTCCACGCCTTCCTCGCCGATGAACTTGACCTTGAGCGGCTTCTTCAGCGTGTCTGCGGACAGCTGCACGAGCTGCTGCAGCGAGTCTTCGATCACGTTCTCGCGCCGGACCCGCAGGATCAGGTACTGCGACGCCACGCCGAGCAGCGGGCCGGCGAGCGCGGCCTCCTGCGCGCGCGTGCGCTGCTCCAGGTCCGAGTCGACTTGGAGGATCCGGCTCTTGGACCCGGCGTCCAAGACGAACGGGTAGTCGCAGAACGACAGCTCCGAGAGCATGCGCGGCTGGAGCACGAACGGCTCGCGCGTGCGCGACGAGATCGCGTGGCGCTTCTTCATGAAGATGACCGAGCGCGCGTAGTCTTCGATGACGTCGACCTCCGAGTTGACGGCGTCGTTGTAGAACTCGTCGTACGTCGCGAACGGCACGCGGCGGCCGTCGTTGATCGCGTGGAGCTCCTTGAGCACGCAACAGGACGCGTACACGAGGTCGAGCTTGCGCGCGCCGTAGAGGCTCACGGTGATGGCCTGCTGCAGCACCTGGAGCAGCCGGTAGAGCTCGTCGTTGTCCCAGTGCGCGGCCCAGTGCGCGCGCACGAGCGCCTTCGCGGCGGGCGACGAGTGGTAGAAGAGCTTGCAGAGGCCGCCGACGACGTTCAGGTACTCCGGGTCGAACACGGACGGGTGCTCGAGCAGGATGAGGAAGAAACGCAGCGCCTCGGGCGTCGCCCACGTCGAGCACACGTTCCACGGCTGCGACACGAGCGTCTCGAGTGCGTTGCGCATCGTGTTCTGCAGCGCCGCGCGGTCCACCGCCTCGCGCATGGCCGCCCCGAGCAGCTCGTACACGGCGCGCAGCAGCGCGTGGTCCACGTGCCACCACTTGTCCGCCGCGACCGCCCCGAGCGCCGACGCGGCCGTCACGAACGCGGCGTTCAGCGCGCTCAGGTCCGAGAAGATCTGGTACACGAGCCGCTTCACGTCTCGGTACTCGTCCGTCGCGGCCGCGGCGTGGAGCGCGCTCTCGAGCTGCACGCCCATCGGCGGCAGGTCGCTCATTGTCACCTGCTGCTGCTGGGGCTGCGGCGGCTGCTGGTCGCTCTCCTCGGCGGCGATCTCCTCCGCTTGCAGCGCGTCGTCTGCGCGCTGGTGGCGGCGCAGCGACAGCGCCACCGCGCGTTCCAGCGCCGCCGCCTCGTCGTCCGTGTCCGCCATGTCCACGTCCGCGGGCTGCAGGGCAGCGATCACTGGCGCAGGCGGCGGCGGCGGCGACAACGGCGTCTCAGGCTCTAGAGCCGGTGCTGGCGCCGCCGCGTCGACGACCTCTTCTCCATTGCTTTCTGCTTCGTTGCTACCACTGCCGTCTGCGTCGGCGTCGGCTGCAGGCGACACGGGCGGCACCAGGTGCTGCAGGTCGCGCAGCGCCTGCGCCGCCGCGTCGTTCGGCGCGACGCCGCTGGCCGCCAGCTCCACGTAACGCGCGTGGAAAAGCGCCTTAAAGCGCTCGGGGCTCACGGGGGCGGAGGCCTCCTCCATACTCGCAACCCCTGCCTGGTACGCGTCACGCGGAGCTTCTCGAGGAGGATTTCGCTCGCGATCAGATGACGGAGCCACTGCTTCGTGTCGTCTACTTGACTTTAAAAAATCGTCTTAAACGACGCATAAATTAAGCCATTCAAGATCAGACGATTGTACTTGGTGTTTGTATCCCTGTCTTCTTGTCTTGAACCACAGCGTAAACATAACGCGGCATAGCGCATAGTGCCCTCCACAGTCGCCGCGTCAGTCGTCGTCGGCGTCGTCAGTCGGAGAGATCTGCCGCCGAGCTCACCGCCCTCTCTATCTCTGCTACCTACTGCCACCATGGACGCCATGGAGGCCAAGATGCTCGAGTGGCGCAAGAAGGTGCCGAGCAAGCGGCAGCTCACGGCGTCGCTCGGGAAGCTCGTGCAGCAGAAGTCCGTCGCCGTGCTCTACACGCCGAGCGAGCAGGAGCGCATCCGCAGCCTCGCGGAGCTCGTGGCGCGCGCCACGTCCGACTACGAGCGCGGCGAGCACTGGGACCGCATCCTGGCGGTCGTCGACGCGCTCTCCAACACCAGCAACCGCGCCGTGTGCGTGCGCCTCGCCATCGCCTCTCCTCGGCCATCACCGCTCATCTGTCGCTCATCCGTCGTACGTCTGCAGGCTCAAGGAGTCGGTGCGCTACCTGCGCCTGCGGCTCGGCGACCCGTCCTCGCGCGTCGTGATCCTCGCGCTCACGCTCACCGAGGCGGTCGTGAAGAACTGCGGCCACCTCGTGCACCTCGAGGTCGCCACCGAGGGGTTCATGGGCGAGCTCGAGGCGCTGCACAAGGTAGCTCCCGGCTCGCTGACTGCTGAGCTGGTTGCGCTGGAGAGCTGGAGAGCTGACGGCTCGGTTGTGATGGTCCATCAGAGCCACTCGAACAAGCGCGGCCGCGACAGCCTCGAGATCGCGGCGCGCGTCCTCGACCTAGTGCAGGCGTGGGGCGAGGCGTTCCTCCCGTACCGCGTACGTCGGATCCGCTGTGTGTGTGTCTTCCTGTGCGGCTGCTGCTGGGCTCACGCGCGTTCTACACACGCGACGCCAGCACGACTACCCGCTCTTCATCGACACGTACCACAACATGCGCAAGAAGGGCGTCAGGTTCCCCGAGCAGTACGACGAGAGCAAAGTGCCGGTGCTCACGCCGCCGCCGGAGCCGGCGCACCAAGCGGACACGTCGTCCGTGTCGAGCTCGAGCAGCGCGCTCGCGGGGCTCTCGTCCTCGGAGCTCTTCCACGTCGCGACCAACATCGTCGACATGTTCGAGGACATGCTACACGAGGCGCTCAAGGAGCAGTCGTCTCTGAGTAGCCAGGGTGTGATCCTCGAGCTCGCGCAGCAGGCGAAGGAGCTCGTGCAGCGCATGGAGGGCATCATCCAGGCCGCAGTGGCCGACGGCAGCGAGGTGCGAGGCGGCCAATGGGGGAGGGTGACTGGGTGCGCGGTGAACGATGCTGACGCCCACACTGCTGCTGCTCGTGAAGCACCTGGAGAGTTACTTGACGGTGAACGACAACCTCCACGCGGCGCTGAAGAAGTACGACCAGCTGACGGCCAAGGCGGCGGCGAACAACCAGCACGACGAGAGCAAGGAGCGGAGGAGCGTCACGCACCGCGGCTCGCTGACTGAACGCACCAACCAGACCGACGCCGCCGACGACGATCCGTTCGCCGAGTTCGTGCGAGCGCGCGCGGGCAGCACCCAGGCGGCGAGCAAGCGGCGCGCATCGCTTGCAGACGCACCGGCGGCAACGCCCCCGAGCCGGTCGAACCAGGTCGACGACGAGGGCGACGACGACGACGACCCGTTCGCGAGCTTCGTGCAGCAGCGCGCCGCCAAGATCTTTGGGGGCAGCGCCGACGCGCCGGTGGAGGAGGAGAAGACGCCTGCAGCAGCGCCGGCGGTCGAGAAGAACCTGATCGACCTGTGGGATGGTACGTGGTCACCGCCGCTTGGTCGACTCGAGCTCGTCGGTGGTCGATCCTGACTGAAGACTCTTGTTGGGCTACCTACCAGATGAACCGGTGTCGAACCAGACTTCACAGGCGCCTCCGTCGGCGCAGCTGAAGGACTTGTGGCTGGGCGACGACGACCTGCTCGATCCGCCTCCGTCCAGTGCGGCGTCGCACCAGCCTTCAGCAGCAAGAACAAGTGGTGCTCCTGTCGCGTCGCAGCCTCTGATCGACGACTTGTGGGGCGGTACGTTCTGCTGTTTCTCAGGTGTTGGCATGCGGCTCGTGAGGACTCACGCGTGTGTGCTTGGACCAGACGCGTTCGTCACCCCGACGACACCCGCAGTCGCGAGCGCGATCGCTCCAGCGACTGCATCCTCCGACGCCGATCCGTTCGACTTCTTCAACACCCCGAGCGCTTCAAGCGCGGTACGTCGCTTGATGCTCTCACGCCGTGTCATTTAGCTTCTTCTCACTGACGAGCGCCTGTGCAGCCTCCGTCGATGTCTCCAGTGCCGCCGCCGTCGGCTGTGCCGCCACCGTCGAACCCGTTCGACTTCTTCTCCGTGCCGCCGCCCTCCGCTTCCTCCACCTCCTCACAGCTCCAGCAGCAGCAGCAGCAACAGCCCAAGTCGTTCAACCCGTTCGACTTCTAAGAGCCTGCGCTGGCGCTGCGTCATCGAACGTCTTGTGCGAATCCACCCCCACCCCCCTCGTACACCCGAGTCGTCGATGCAACGCAACTTCATTCAACGGCGCTTACGACCGAAGTCGAGAGCACCAACTCAGCTATGCAGAACGCGTGCTCGAACAGGAGGCTTCCCCCCGCCGCCTACGCCTTGGTCGAGTCCTTCATCATCCCCTTGCTCTTCGACATCGTGTCCGCCGTCTGGTTCTTCACTTCGACGACGACTTTCGCGGCGCCGCTCGGCTCGCCTTGGGCTTCTTGCTCGTGCTTCTCGTCGGTGGCCGACTTGCCTGGCGCCATTCTTGTGACAGCTTATTTGGCGCCTGCGCCGACGTTGCGCGCAGTTTCCATGGCGCCATGAGCCTTCTGCTCCACTCCTTGCTTCGCTTCGCCGCCGCCTTGTTGAGCGGTCCCAGCCACCGACCGCGCACCTTCTTTCGCTGCGCCTGCTTCTTCAGCAACCTTCTCCTTAGCTGCATGAGCGCCTTGTTCCACGGTCCCTTTGGCCGCAGACCCTTTCGCCTGCGCGCTGCCTGCCATCTCCTGCGCGCCTTCCTTGGCTTCGCTCGTCTTCTGTGACGCCGTCTCCTTCACGTCCGACGCCTTCTGCTTCGCGCCTTCCTTGACATCGCTCGTCTTCTGCGCCGCCGTCTCCGCCGCGCTCGACGCGCTCTCCTTCATCTCCTCCATCGGCGACGATCCGACCAGCGCTTCCTTCGCAGCTGCCACCTTCCCTGACGCGGCCGACGCCGTCGAATCCGCAGTGTCGACCGCCGACGCTGCCTTCGTGTCCACCGCCTGCGCGGTTGTCGACTTGGTCGCGGCGATCTTCGCCTGGTTCAGCGTATCGGTCACGTACTCGATCGACTCCTGCACCATCTCGACGCCCTTGCTCACCACGCGAGCGCCGAGTCCGCCAGTGACCTTCGAGTCAATCTTTGCCGCTGTCTCCGTCACGTGCATGCGCTTGTCGATGCTCATGACCGTGCCCGTGACCATGCCCGCGGCGCTCGTCGCCTTCTCGGTCACGCCGATCTTCTCGTCGATCTTCTCACCGATGAGGAGAGCTTCCCCAGCCGCCACCTTCACGCCGTGGCCCGTCGAGCTCGCCGCGTTCTGCACCGAGTCCTTCATGCGCGTGAGCTGCTCGCCGGCCATCTCGATCGCGTCCGTGGAGCGCTGGCGCGCCGAGTTCGTAACGCTCTCGACCGACTCGACGACGTTGGCACCGCTCGAGTTGAGGAACTTGTTGTCGTACTCGCGCGCCTTGTCCTGGATCATGTCGAGCGAGTGCTTGACGTTCGCGAGCGTCGTGCGCGCCATCTCGAGCGACTTGTCCGACGTGTCCTTCGTCTTGTCCGAGAGCTGCTTGCCCAAGTGCACGAGCTCCTCGGCCGAGGACTGCGCCTTGTCGATGCCCGCACAAAGGAACTGCGTCGCTTTCTCTGCGTTCGGGTGCTTCTTGTCGTATTCCGCGACGCGGTCCTTGAGCTGCTCGTCGTCGTGCAGGCAGACGTGTAAGTCTCGAGCGTCGACTAACACATCGCAAACATGTCCACACACCCACCGCATCCAAGTAGGACTTCGTCTCGCGAGCTCCAGTGTCGATCTGCTCCTTCAAGCGGTCAACTTGCTGCTGTTGCGTGTCGGCCATGGTCGCTGGCTGCTTCGGTTCGTTCGACTGGCGGGGGAGTGGTTCCTGCGCTGCTGGCGCTGTGCTCTCGATGCCGCGTATCGGACTCTGAGGCTCTGGAGGAAGGGCCCCGATCAAAGCTCGAGACGTTGTCTCCACGGGACGCCAACCGTGCGATCTCGAGTAGCAGTGGGTGCCTCGTCCCTCACGACGGAAGCCACTGGCAGATGCCACGGTTAGAGGAACGGGCGTGTGACCGTGTGCGAGTAGTTCTCCGTCCTCGCAGCAGAACTGTCACGAACGTCGACATACACTGCCTCGGGTACTAGGAGCTCAAGCAGAAGGGGAGCAGCGGCAAGGAGACGGTCGTGGACGCCACACGCGCGTCGCTCGACAAGGTGCACGCGGCGCTCGAGAGCCTCAAGCAGAACGGCCGCGAGTACGACCAGCGCTTCAAGGTGAGCAGCGCAG
>JAASGM010000824.1:0-12691 GCA_023334215.1 Globisporangium cystogenes
CTACGAACAGAACTCTGCTAGTCGTGCTCACGGACTCGAGCCTCTGGCATGCATCCACCCCGTGGCGCGCTGGCAAGGCGCGTCGAGCTCGAGTTGTGTCCAGAGCAACCACACACAAGTGGGAAGAGAGATGCGGCTGCTACTCTTGAGCGGTGACATCTTGAGGGGCGTGCGAGTGGGTAGGTGCGAGCGCTAGGGGACACTTGCATCCACTGTCGTTCATGATATCAAGTACTTCGTTCGCAGGCGCCACTCCGGCAGAAGCAAGTCGTCGGGGGTTCCCTTTTGCGAAAACCCGCTTCGAGACAAGGTTCCAAAACTGCCTCGTTCGCTCCTCCCTGGATCCGCTGGTGTTGCCACTTTCGTAGTGTCGTCTCTTCTCTACTCACACACGACGGACCCTGCGATGAGATCCTGGTCGAGTCACTCCACGCCGCTGCCCTCGCAAAGTACTACGCCGACTCTGGCGCCAAGTACTTATGATGGGACCGATGGAGAACCGGAGAACCGGAGAACCGGAGAACCGGAGAACCGGAGAACCGGAGAACCGGAGAACCGGAGAACCGGAGAACCGGAGAACCGGAGAACCGGAGAACGAGGAAGTAGCTGGTAATGTGGAATCCGAGGATGATAAAGCAAGAGGTGGCAAGGAGGAGGCTCGCGATCAGATGACGGAGATCTCGAGCGTAGTGCGTCGGCACTGTCCGCAAATCCCGGCGGCGTTGGCGCGCTGCTGCTGCTGCTGCTGTGATTCGCACCTCTGATCCCGACAACAACTCCACCTACGGGCTGTCGTGGCACCTCCTGGTGTTCAGCGAGGCGGCGGACAAGATCGGGCGAGGCGAGCTCGGCGAAGTGATAGCGACTAGCAAGGTGAAGTGCGGAAATCGCGCTCCACTGCCGACTGCGAAGAATGACAAGCAGCAGAACCTAGTCGAGCTCACGACCAAGTCCGAGGCATCCGAGCGCGTGAAGATCGGCTTCGTGGTCGACAAGCTGCGAGATCGCGCAGGTCGAGCCGCGATGGCCCCATTATGTGCTTGGAGTAGTGGAAGTTGAGTTTGTGTGAAGTAGGAACTCTTTTCTCAAAGACGACTTTAGAATGCGCACTCAATAAGTTAGTAGTTCAGGTTCCCTACGGTTTGCTACGGCAGCAGGAGCTGCTTCTCCTGCGCGCTGCCGTCGGCCGCACTCTCCGGGTACAGCACGTAGTGCTGCAGCAGCAGAATGACGTCCATGCTCATGGTGACGATCGCGAGCGAGAACTTGACCGGGTCGCCCGTGATCGCCGTCCAGTCGCTCGTGGCGGCGCTGTCGAGCACCTGCTGCGCGATTGAGAAGACGCCGCCAGCGATGTCGAGGTAGACGTTCCAGATCGCCCACCCGACCGTCGACTTGAGTCTGCAGTTGAGCACGACCTGGGGGATGTACTTGACGAGCGTGAGCACGAGCTTGACGAAGCTCAGGTAGTAGAGCAGGTCGAGAGTCGTGAAGAGCGACGCGTCGTCGTCGCCCGAGAACACGACGCCAAGCCCGAGCAGCGTAGCAATCGCGAGCGTGGCCGCGGTCCAGTAGACCGTGGCGCGGCTCACCTTGGGCCACGCACGCTTGCCGTCGCCGTACACAACGCTCTGCACGAGCGACACGGCGGTGAGCAGCGACGCGTGCACTGCGAAGAGCACGTCGTTGGCTTCGACCGCGTTGCGATGGCCGCCGTTGCGGTGCATGTACTGCTGCTGGACGCGCTCGCTGAAGAAGAAGGCGCCGTTGAAGACCGCGTAGCACGCGAAGCCGAGCAGCCCGAGCACGACGTAGTCCATGGAGAGGCCGGTGACCGAGCGGCGCGCGTGGTTGAGCAGCACCTGCGGGTAGAAGCTCGCGCTCCAGCAGGAGAAGTAGAGCCACCCGAGCAGCGACGACACGCGGTTCCACGGCGCCGGGATGTGCGCGTTCGCGTCGAGCGTGGTGCCGAGCACGAAGCCGCCGGCGAGGAAGAGCGTCGAGACGAGCGTGGCGTGCGACGCGGCGCTCGCGGCGGCGGCAGCGTGGGAGGGCGAAGCGCCGCCGGCCGAGGTGCTCATGCTGCTGTTGCTGCTGCGGTTGCGAGTGGCAGAAGGTGGTGGCGCTTGTGGGCGAGTCGCGAAGTGCGGCGGCAGCGAGTTGGCCTCCGTCGCCTTCGCCACATGCTTCAGTTGCTTCTCCGCGCACTGAGCTGCCAGACTGACGTACTCGAGCGACTAAATGAGGGTAGTATGCCAGACTATATTATTGTTTGGTGGTTTCATTTTGTTTGAGGACTTGTAATTTATTTATATTGACATGTGTATGATTTGGGGCTATTTGACGGATACTATGTGGAGAGTTTTGCCCACTTATCGGTCGAAAGTTCTGTGCGACGAGGTGGTCAGAGCGCGTGACGCGCCTAGGAGCGCGACTTGCATTGGCTGAGATCCGATCCCTCGAGCAAACAGATCGCTGCCTGGCCACGCAACACGGTCGGTTGACGCAGAGCACCAGAATCAGCCGCGAGCCTGAAGCGATGCGCCTGCCTGATCTCGAGGTCTCGCTGCAGCGAGTTGGAGCCGCTCTCAGTGTCGAGAGCACAAGAGCGTGAAGGTGACACCTGCGCTCAAAGGACAGAGCGCAAGGCTGCGCACGACGTGGAAGACGCAGGAACGAGGCAAAGTGCATGCATTCGGTCGACCGACGGGTGAGAGCAGGAAAGTACGCGACGACTCGCGGTGCGGCTCTCGCTGCTTAGAAGAGCGACGCTGCGAGCGCGACGACGACCGCGCTGGCAGCAACGCCGACAGTGGCGGTCGCGGCCGCCGACGTCGGGCTCGGCGTCGGCGTCGTCGTGGTCGTCGTGGTCGTGGACCCGGAAGACGTCGAGTTGGACGTGGTGCCGCCCGTGCTGCCGACCGTCGGACTCGACGTCGAGGTGCCGCTCGAGCTGCCCGAACTGTTGCCGCCGCACGCCGCGGTGAGCGGGTTGAGCAGGCCGGTCTCGAGCTGCACGCCGAGCAGCGTGCAGTCGCCGAGCCCGAGACTCGTGACGTACGCGAGCACGCTCTGGCACGCCGAGCTCGAGCAGAGCGCCGTGAGCGCCGTGCCGGTCGGGATCGCCGGCGACGTGAACGAGAAGCCCGAGTCCGTCGTGCACGCCGTGACGTTCGGGTTCGTGAGCAGCGGCGTGAGCTGCGTGAGCGGGCAGTCGGCGGCGTTGGCGGCGGCGACAGCGGCGGCGAGCGTCACGAGCGAGAGCTTCATGGTGGAGTCGAGAAGGGCTGTGAAGCGCTGAGCTTGGTCGGCTGGAGAGCAGAGGCGATCCGGCGAGGACGGGGCGAGTTGGGAAGTGAGAGAGCGTCGAGTGCTCTCGCTGCTCGTTCTCTCTCGCTCGCTCGCTTTCCACGGTTGGCCGACCGAGCGATGGGTCGGAGCTGTTCTTTCTCGCGAGAGGCATGAAGGCTGCGGAGCTCGTGCCGGTGATGGCGATTGCGCTTGCTCGTGATTGCGAGTGGGGAGCGGGAGGCACCGCCGTCTGCGATGCGTGTGACAGCTTCGAACAGATCTTCAAGAGACACGGGGAGGCGCGCGAGAGAGAAGCCGCTTGCTTGTCGATCGCTTCTCTTCGACCGACCAGCTCGCCGCTTGAACAGCCGCAGGTGGCTGCCAGAGAAGC
Organism: Globisporangium cystogenes; assembly: GCA_023334215.1. Taxonomy (NCBI): domain Eukaryota; phylum Oomycota; class Peronosporomycetes; order Pythiales; family Pythiaceae; genus Globisporangium; species Globisporangium cystogenes. The sequence goes on from JAASGM010000824.1 coordinate 3,683, forward strand.
GCTCCCAACCTTCCACGAGCCGAGCATCCGCCACTCTCGCCCTTGACACTCGTCGTGTCGAACGTGGCGTTTGGGACGTTTCGCATCGCCCAGCATGCACGTGCCGCCATCGACCCGCGCGTGATCACGTTAGCTGCCAGCCGAACGTCCCGCCCACGACCCCCGCTTGTCCTACGGGCGTCCGCGCAGCACCAGAGCTGCATGACCAAGCGGCGCTCGCCGTACGCGCTCGAGCCGCAGCACGCGGCGTCTCCGACGCGGCGACCCAAGCGCAGCCAGGAGGCGCTTCTCGCCCCCAGTCCCGCAGCGCCGGGTCGGAACCAGCCGGGGACGCCGCTCGTGCTCTCGGACGCCGAGCGGGATGTGATGGACGCGGTGGACGCCAAGCTCGCGGCGCTCGCGGGGGCTCAGAAGGCGGCGCCACCGAGTCGCACCGAGAAGCAGGATCCGGAGACGCCGCAGGTGCGAGGCGGCGGTGACAAGTGGATGGTGAGAGCGCGAGCGCCGCGACTGAGCGGCTGGTGCGACAGACGCCACAGATGAGCGTCGAGGCGCTGGAGCAGAAGAAGATGCTGCTGCCGTACTTGGACAAGATCGAGTACATCAACTACCAGCTCCGGTACGATCTGCGGGTCCCGAGAGAGCGAGAGATGGTGATGGACCGCTCCTGACGTGCTGACGTCGGCGCGTGTGGGGATGTTGGTGCTGCTGCTGTGCGTCAAGAGCGCGTGGGCTGCTGCCGCCCAGCGGTGGCTGCAAGCCGGCGCTCCCGGAGAGCAGCGAGGCTCCCGACACCGGCGCGAAGCCCAAGATGCCAGCCAAGCCGCCCGCGCGTGGCGGTGCAGCCGCTCTGGTGACACCGAACCAAGAGGAGAGCGCGGCGCAGGCAGCCGAGAGCCTGCTGCCGAGGAGCCCAGCAGGCCTCTCGACTGCCACGCTCCGCGCTCGCTACCCACGCCTCCTCGAGCCGATCGCAGGTGTCGCGACGCTCGCGCCGCGCGTCCGCCCCGTCACCTGGCTGCTCAAGCTCGTCGACGACGTCTACGACTCGCTCGCCGCCGCGATGCTCCCAGCAGGCGAGTCGCAAGACGCCGCCGCCCAGGAGACTGCGGCCTCGGCGTCTCCTGGACCCGAGTCCGTCGCTGCGGCCGACACGCCGGCGACCCGAGACGAACGGCGGCGACGCCGACGCGGCCGCGCGCCGCCCGGCAGCGACAGGTTCGCGCTGCCGCTCTTCGCCCGCAGGTTCGTGCAGCACTCGCTCGGGCTGCCGGCGCTCGCGGCCCAGGACTGCGTCGACCTGGCGCTCAACCTCGAGCTGCGCCGCGAGCAGCTCCCGCAGGCCGCGCTCTTCAGCAGCTTCCTGCGCGAGCTCGTGGACGGCGACGCGCTGCTCTTCTTCCTCGTCGCGCGCGACGCGGCGCAGCGCGAGCTGCGACTCCAGCTGGGCGCTAAGGAGAAGCTCGCGCGCACGTCGAGCGCCAAGCTGTACGTCCGCGGCGACCTCTTCTCGCTCGCGCCGCACCCGCGCATCCCCGACGGCACCAAGCAGGTGCTGCTCGCCTCGCCCGGCTGCGAGTGCGTCCTGCGCAGCGTGTTCGCGTCCGCGCTGGCGGCGCGCCGGGCGGCAGCAGCAGCAGCGGTGCCGGCGCCGTCGGTGCTCGCGCAGTTCGTGACGCAGGAAGCGCTCGCGGCGCTCGTGGGCGGCGGCCGCGCGGCGCCGATCGAGGACGTGCTCGCGCGGCTCGTCGAGCTCTTCCGGGCCGTGAGCGAGGACATCGTCGCGCAGTTCAAGTACAACGACGACGGTGCCGCCTGCGACGCCTGCGACGCGATGGGACGGGAGGGCGGGGCGCACTGACCTCTCTCGGTGTCTGTGGGCGGCAGGCGAGTCGCTCACGAACCTCCTGCGGCTGCGCGACACGATCGCGAGCGACGCCAAGGTCGCCGCGCTGGTCGCGCGCCTGGGCGAGCAGGAGCGCGAGCTGCGGCGCCTGCGGCTCGAGCTCCTGCGGCTCGAGCGCGCGACCGGCGACGGGCGCTGCCGCACGCAGATCTGCCTGCTGCAGAGCCGCGTCGCGCTGCTCGAGAGCGACCGCGCGCACGTGCAGCGCGAGGTCGGCGCGGCCGAGGCGCGCGTGGACGGTGTGTGGAGCGAGGTCGTGCGGCCCACGCGCGCGGCGCCGTCGCGGTCTCCGCTCGAGGCGGCGCTCGCGTCGGTGCTCGGGCGCTTCGAGTGCTTCGTCGCGCGGCTCCAGCGCACGCACGAGCTCGAGGCGAAGGCCTCGGCGCTGCTCGCGCGGCCCTGGAAGCAGCAGGTGCTCGAGCTCGAGCAGCGCACGGTCGTGCGCCTCCAGCGCGCGTACCGTGCTCGCCGCGCCGCGCGCGAGGCCAAGGCGCAGGCGCGCGACCAGGTGCGCGAGCAGCTCCGGGAGCGCGAGCTCCAACGCCAGCAGGAGCAGCTCGAGCGCAAGCGCGTGCAGGCGCGGCGCGAGAAGGACGCGCAGCGCCACCACGCGCGACTGCGCGCCAAGCAGGACGAGGAGCAGCGCGCGAGAGCGCAGCTCGCGTCGAGAGAGCGCGCGCTGCTCGCCACGATGCGCGCCGAGCAGGTCGCGCAGCGCACGGAGAAGCGCGGCCGCGAGCTGCGCGCGCACGCGTTCGCGACGTGGCAGCGCTTCGTCGCGCGGCGCCGGCAGACGCGCCGCGCGCACGCGCTCTTCGCCAAGCTCACGTTCCTGCGGTGGAAGCTGCGCGTCGCAGCCGCCAAGCGCCGAGAGCGCGCCGCGCGCCGCCTCCAGCGCTGGCTGCGCGCTCGACGGCAGCGCGCGCTCTTCCGCCGCGCGCTCAACCTGCGCGTCAAGCGCACTCGCGTCGCGCGCAAGTGTTTCGCGAAGGCGCAGCACCGGCGCCTGAACGCGCTCTTCCAGCACTGGAGCCGCTTCGCGGCGCACGCGCAGACGCTGCGCGCGAACCTGCAGGCGGCGCTCGCGACGCGGACGTCTGCGTGGCTCCAGCGCTGGGTGGCGTTCGTGGCGTGCTGGAAGGCGACGACGATTGAAGCCGCCGTGCGCATCCAGCGCGTGTATCGCGGTCGCGTCGCGCGCCAAGTGCTCCGGTGCCAGCGTCGCCGCCGCGAGAGCGCGCTGCTGCTCCAGCGCGTGTTCCGTGGCCACGCAGCTCGCGGGGCCGTGCGGCGGCTCCGACAGCTGCGCAGCGTGCAGAGCGCCGGGAGCGCCGCACTTGTGCACCGGATCCAGAGCCGCGAGGTGCGTCGGTGCTTCGGCTGCTTCCAGCTGCACGTCCGCCGCGCGCGCGCGGTCAAGCGCTTGGCGCTGCGGCGTCGCGCGTCGGACCAGTTGCGTGGCTTCTCGAGCTGGGCGGCGTTCGTGGCGCGCAGACGAGCGAAGCGCGCGGCGCGGCTGCGCCGACAGCGCGAGTGCGCGGTGCTGATCCAGCGCAACTTCCGGCGGCACCGGTGCCAAGTGCGCTTCGCCGACGCGCTCCGGAGGCGACGCGCGGCGGTCGCGATCCAGCGCGTCGCGCGGGGCGCCCAGGGCCGCGAGCGCGCGAGGACGCGCCGGCGGGAGCGCTGCGCCGCCACGCAGGTGCAGAGCGCGTGGCGCCGCCGCCGCGCCGAGAAGCTCGCGGCCGCGCTGCGCACCGAGCGGATCCTGCTCGGCGCCTTCAAGGGCGACTACTCCGCCACGAAGCGTGCGCTCGCCGCCGGCTACGGCTGCGTGCTGGACGCCGAGGGCAACGGCATCCTGCACATGGCGGCCGCCGCCGGTCACAAGCGGCTCGTGAAGCTCTGCTTGCGCCACGCGCTCGACGCGAACGCCCCAAACCGGCGGCTGCAGACGCCGCTGCACCTGCTGCTGGCGAACCTGCCGCCGGAGCCGCTCGACGACAGCGGCGCGCAGCGTCAGGAGCGCACCGAGAAGGTGGCGCTGGCAGCCTACATGATAGACCACGGCGCGTGGCACGAGGCGCCGGACGAGGACGGCTTCACGCCGCTGCTGCTCTGCGCGGTGCTGGGCCACGCCGACGCGCTCGAGGCGCTGCTCGAGCGCGAGGCGAACACCGACGCCCGCACGCTGAGCGGCTCGCTCAACGCCGCGCAGCTCGCGGCGGAGGGCAACCACTGGCGCGCGCTGCAGGCGCTGCTGGCGTCGCGGGGCTTCGACTTTGAGCCGCACGCGCGCGACACCGTGCGGCTGCTGCACGCGTGCGCCGGCCGCGGCTTCCTCGACTGCCTGCGCGTGCTCGTCGCGCACATCCGCGAGCGCTTCGACACGTTCCCGGCCGACGTGCTCGACACGCCGGACGACGACGGCTACACGCCGCTCATCTACGCGATCAGCAACGGCTTCGTGGACGTCGTGCGCTGCCTGCTCGAGAGCGACGCCGCGCCGGACGCCGGCGACTTCTTCGGCCGCTCGCCGCTGCACTTCGCGGTCGCGCTCGACGACGCCGCGTGCAGCGAGGCCGTCGTGGCGCTGCTCACGACGTACGAGGCCGACGTGAACGTCAAGGACCGCGACGGCGACGCGCCGCTGCACCGCAGCTGCGACCGCGACGCGCGGCTCGCGTGCACGTCGCTGCTGCTCGCGCACGGCGCGATGATCTGCGCGAACGCGCTCGGGAACCACCCGACGCACATCGCGGCGCGCTACGGCGCGGTCGGCACGCTGCAGCTGCTCGAGCAGTACGGCGGCGACATGAACCTCAAGAACTACGAGGGGAGGACGCCGCTCGGCATGGCGCGCATGCACGGCCAGCAGCTCGTCGTGCAGCACATCGCGCATGCATTTGCGAACGAGCCGGTGAGTGGTGGTGGTGTGGAGGACATCGACCAACATCCACCGCCAGAGGTCGACAAGAGTGCAGGTTTTGATGACGACATCAGCGACGACCAGCTCCGGGTGCAACATCCGCTTGGCACGAGCACCGACGACTGGCAGCATGCGCTCGCGCGCGGCTACTGCATGGGCGCGATCGCAGAGTGGACGCAGTACGTCGACACCGCGACCGACACGCCGTTCTACGCCACGGGCAAGCAGGACCACGCCGAGTTCTCGTGGGAGCCGTCCGCCGAGTTCGAAGCCGCGATGGGCGAAGACTGGGAGGTCGTGCGCGCCACGAGCAGCGACGACGTGGTGCAGTACGTGTACCACCACAAGCTCACGGGCGAGGCGCGCACTAGCGTGCCGCCGGTCGACTACGCGCTGCTGCAGGACGTCGTGCAGAACTCGAAGCGCCAGAAGCTGCTGCGCGCGCGCGTCCGCAAGCTCACGTCCGCGAACGACGCGAGCGCGTCAGCGACAGAGTACGTGCGCTTCGTCCGCACGTTCGAGGCGGAAAGCGCGCAGGCGCGCGCCGAGATTCGCGCCGCGATCGCGATCCAGCGCCACTTCCGAGCGCGGCGGACGCGCCGGCTGATCCGAGCGCTGCTGCACGAGAACCGGAGCGCGTTGGAGATGCAGCGCGCGTTCCGCGGACGCAAGGCGCGTCAACTGGCAGAGACGAAGCGCCACGAGCACGCGAGCGCAACGCGTATCCAGGCAGCGTGGCGAGGCTTCGCGGTGCGCAAGCTCGAAGCGCAGGGCGGGCGTCGTGCGCAGCGGTTGACGCACGCGCGCCGCCGCGATGCAGCGCTGTTCATTCAACGTGTGTTTCGCGGCTGGCGCGGACGGCGCGCGTGGTTCCGTGAGAAGGTGGTGTGCTCGCTCGGACCGAAGGGCTACTTCGCGTGGGAGCAGCTCCGCAGGCGCGCGGTCGTGGTGCGCTCGTTCAAGGTATGGGACGAGCTTGTGGCGCCGCGAGACTTCCCAGGCGTGCGCTTCTACTGCCACCGCGTCACGCGCTCGTGCAGCTGGAGCCAGCCGAGCGAGTGGGTCGCGCAGGACCGCGTCGACGTGGACGAGCGCTCGCAGCTCTTCCGCTGGGGGTACACGCAGCCGATGCGGCTCGCGGCGCTCCGCCTGCAGAAGCTCTGGCGCGCTCGGACGGCGCGGGTCGCGTTCCAGGCGATCCTGCGCGCCGTGCGGCTCATGCGGTCGTGCGAGCAGGAGTACCTGGAGGACCCGACGAACCTCGTCAATATGGGCAACTACGTGCTGTACCTGCACGCGGTGGCGCACGACTACGAGCGCGCGCGGCCGCTCTACGGGCGACTGATGCGCGCGATGGCGCAGCGCGGCCCGGACGTGGCCTTCGTGCTGCTCTCATACGGGATCTTCCTGCACGTGACGCAGGAGGAAGACGCCGCGCTCGTCGAGGAGATGATCGTGCGCGGCAAGGCGGCTGACCCGCAGCTGCGCCGCTACAAGATGGCGTTCCTCGGCTTCTTCCGCCAGGCCGTGGTGCAGCACCCGCACGACGCCGAGAGCAACCTCAACTACGCGGCGTGCGCGCAGTGGCTCTACGAGCAGTACGACGAGGCCGCCAGGTTCTACGTGCGCGCCATCGCCGCAGACCCACACAAAAAGGGCTACATGGAGCTTTTCCAGGAGATGCTCGACCGCAAGCGGCAGGTCGACAAGCTCAAGCGTGTGCACCAGCCGAAGCCTGGTCAAGTCGACGTCGACGATGTACAGTACGACGGCTTCGAGATCTTCCGGCGCTGGCAGGCGCAGCAGGCGGCGGAGGAGGACCGCGTACGGCGGCAGGCGCTCCAAGCAGAAAACGAAGCTCGCGAGCGAGAGGCGGCGGCGCGCAAGCTGCAGGCGCGCTACCGCCGGCGGCTCGCGATGCGCACGACCAACCGCCTGCAGCTCGAGCGGCGCATGGGCGAGTCGATCGCGGCGCTCGCGAAGCAGAAGGCCGTCTACGACCGCGTGGCCGCCGCGTTCGAGCGCGCGGCGCAGAAGCCAAGTGCAAAGTCGAGCGCCAAGTCGCCACCGCTGAGCCTCCCGGTCACGCAGCTGAGGGCGTTGCTGCGTGCGCTGAACGCCAGTCTCAGCGACGCGCACGTGCAGCAGCTGACAGCGGCGTTCCGCGAGTCGCATCCGCGGCTGCAGCACGTGAACGTGATGGACGTGTGCGCGTTCGTGGAGGCAAATGGAGTGCTTGAGTGAGAGTAACGTGAGAACGAGGCGCTTCCAGCAGCGTCTCGCACCTGGAGCTGTTCTGTCGACTGCCCTTGAAGTTGAATGCAGCCATGTCACTACATGTCACTAAAGTCAAATCTGACACAGCTTCTTTCGTTGATTTGATTCGATGTTCGCGTTAAACAGATTGACGAATCGGAGACCGCCAATTAGTCAACTGCCTGTTTTCTGCCCGATTGAAGACGAATACACTTCAAATGTCTAATGTCCACTGTTCTAGAACAGTGGACATTAGACATTGGACATTTGACCTCCTAATATTAATCAACCTTCCATAAATAACGTTGGACAAATGTTATCTCAAAAGGTTTATTTATCTTTTTCTTTATTATCAAACACTACGTATATATAGGTTTTACAGAGGAAAGCTTGTCCAAACCTCTTTAAACTCTTACTTTCGCTCCATAATTTACTATCGGATATTTGCTGATCACATTCTGAGCCAACGTGCGTCATTCCAAAAAGCCGCACAACGACATTCGCGTTCTCGCCGCCTGCCGCGCACGAGCAGCTCCTCCAGCCACCAGCCGCCAGCCTCCAGGAGCTCCGCACTACGATGAGCGCGTTCCTGCAGCTGCCGCTCGCGACGCGCGTGGGCGCCGTGTCGGCGCTCATTCTGGCGGTCGGGCTCGCGCTCGGCCTGGCGCTCGACGCGAACGCGCACATCCCGGACCCGTGGAACCGCGTGTCGTCCATCCTCGGCTGGGTCTACTTCATGTGCTGGAGCGTGAGCTTCTACCCGCAAGTCTTTCTCAACCGCGCGCGCCGCAGCGTCGTCGGGCTCTCGCTCGACTACACGCTGCTCAACTTCCTCGGCTTCTCGTGCTACACGGTCTTCAACTGCGCCTTCTACTACAGCGAGAGCGTCCAAGAGCAGTACATGCGCCGCAACGACGGCCACCGCAACGCCGTCGAGCTCAACGACGTCTTCTTCGCGATCCACGCCGCGGTGCTCGTCGCCGTCTCGCTCGTGCAGTGCGCGATCTACACGCGCGGCGGCCAGACCGTGAGCAAGGCCACGACCGCCTGGACCGCCGGCACGGTCGTCACTGCGACGCTCTTCGGGCTCGTCGTGCTCGCCACGGGCAACCGCGAGGACTCGTTCTTCAACACGCTCAACCTGCTCTACCTGCTCAGCTACGTCAAGCTCATGACGACGCTCGTCAAGTGCATCCCGCAGATCGTGCTCAACTACCAGCGCAAGTCCACGGTCGGCTGGACGATCTGGAACGTGCTACTCGACATCGCCGGCGGGCTGCTCTCGATCGCGCAGCAGGTGCTCGACAGCGCTGCCACGAGTGACTGGACGGCGATCACGGGCAACCCGGTCAAGTTCTCGCTCGGCTTCGTCAGCATCGTCGTCGACATCGTGTTCATCCTGCAGCACTACGTCTGGTACGCGACGGCCAACAACCACTACGTGTCGCTGGACGAGGGCAAGCCGTTCCTGCCGTGATGCGGTTGAGTAGACTGGCGCTGCCTTCTGCTGAGCGCGTCTGCGTATGAACATACAGTCGTTCTTCCTTCTTCTTCATATGGATTCGTGTCGACGAGACTGTCGGCCAAATACTCACTCGATGTTCAATGTGCAGGAAGGAACACAGTGCCAACCGCAACTTTGTCCAACGATGTGCTTCTGGCACAGTGGCGCCTGCGAACGAAGCACTTGATATCATGAACGACAGTGGATGCAAGTGTCCCCTAGCGCTCGCACCTACCCACTCGCACGCCCCTCAAGATGTCACCGCTCAAGAGCAGCAGCCGCATCTCTCTTCCCACTTGTGTGTGGTTGCTCTGGACACAACTCGAGCTCGACGCGCCTTGCCAGCGCGCCACGGGGTGGATGCATGCCAGAGGCTCGAGTCCGTGAGCACGACTAGCAGAGTTCTGTTCGTAG
>JAASGM010000825.1:0-12680 GCA_023334215.1 Globisporangium cystogenes
AACGAGCCGCTGCTGCTGAGCCGCGTGCCGGATGTGCTCCGGTGGAAGATGGAGCCGTATAATACCATCAACCACATACCCGCTGGCGTACACGCGCGGCTCGGAGCGCGTGGCGGAGGACGCGCCGACGGAGGCGCCGAGCGCTGCGACGCCGAGCGCCGCGTGGCGACGGGCGGCGGCGCGCAGGAACATGCTGCTGCAGGTCGTTGGCGTCGTCGGAAGGAGGTGTCAAGTCGTGGAATGTGGAGGATTGCGCCACAACCCGCGTCGCCCGATCGCCACCGAATGTGTGACTGGATTTTTCGAGCGGCGACGTGATTCGCTGATGCTGAAATCGACCACTTCAACGTGCTGCTGCCACCGACAGAGTCAACTCACTCGCCAAGAGGCACGTAATGCACCATTCCGGAGCTCTTCCCCGATGCTCAAATCGCTTGTGCGGAAGGCGGTGCGCGCGGCCACAAGCAGCGGTGGTGAGACGAGCGACCGGCGGCGGCGGCAGCAACCTGCGCCGCAGAACGAGGAGGAGGAGGAGAAGCGGAAGCGCCGCCTACGAGCAGCTGCGTCTTCCTCCTCGGAGGAGGTGAAGGAGAAGGAAGAAGCGAAAGCAGCGACGACGGACGAGGACAAACCGAAGCACCGGCAGAAGCAACGAACACGACAACGGCAACGTCGCAACATCAGCAGCGAAAGTGGCGATGGAAGAACAGAGGAGGAGGGAAAGTCACGGGTGACGAAGCGGCCGACGGCCAAGCGACAGGATGCGCGTAGCAGCAGCAGCAGCGACGCGAGAACGCGGGTAACGACGAAGGACAACAAGCGCGCGAAGAACACGCGCAAGAACACGTTCAGCTGGGACATCGCGACGGCGTTCGCGCGCAAGCAGCCGGCGGCGAAAGACAGCAGCAAGAGCGTCTCGAAGGCGAAGATACGCGAGGCGGCGTCGGAGGACACGGCGACTGAGGCGTCTCGACGCAGCAAGAAGGGGGCGAGTGGAAAGGGGAAGAAGGCTCCTGAGACATCGAGCGATGACGACAGCGAGGCGGGTGCGCGACGGCATAAGCGAAATACGCCGAGAGAGAAGCGGGGACGCGCAGCGTCGTCCTCGGAGGACAGCGATCCGCCACTGCCAAAGGCCAAGAAGCGCAGCTCCAAGAGCAAGAGAGACACACCGCGACAGAACCACTCGTCGTCAACTGAGACGGACCACGAGCGGACTACGAAGCACCTCAAGCAGACGAAGAAGACGCCCAAAGCTCGTGCCTCGTCGTCCAATTCTTCAGCAGAGCGTGATCGAGCGGCCGCATCGTCTTCAACGGACGCACTGAAGCCACACAAGAAGAGCAAAAGCTCGACGAAGAGACGAAGCGAACGGCATCAGTCAGCGAGAGCGACGCACTCTCCTCGCAAACCCCGAGCGTCTCGCTCCCCCTCGAAGGCTCGTTCGCACCGCTTAGCATCTACTGCGTCTGGTAGAGCCAAACACACAGCGCGAAGCCCCAGCAGAGCTCGTTCGCGAGCCGAGCAGAGCGTTCGTGTGCACAAGCATGGATCTTCGGCTCGTCGGCGCCGGCGAGCAAGCATCACGTTCGTCGACTCAACCTCTTCCGCGGAGTCTGGGTCGTCTGGACTGGATGTGAGCAAGCTCCGCGAGATGAAGCATCAGACCCGACGTCGTGACTGGAGTGGCGGCGAAGACCCTGGCGAACTGAGCGACGGTCTCGATGGCGAGGACGCGTATCGCGAAAGTCGGTCGGACGACGAGTACGACAAGCACCTGAAGCGGTCCCTGCGCCGGGCGTTCGACTTCTTCGACCTTGACCAGACCGACACGATCGAGAAGAAGGAGCTCAGCCATGTTCTGCGCGCGCTCGGACACGAGTTCACATCCGAGGAACTGGACGCCAAGATGGCGCGCGCAGATCTCGATCAGAACGGACAGCTGGACTTCCACGAGTTCGTCACGTTCGTCAAGCGGCAGCTCGAGCAGAAGCAGTTCACGCTGTCGAAGCGGCGCGAGATGGAGATCCGGCAAGCGTTCCAGTCGCTCGACGCAGACAAGAACGGCGTACTGGACGAGAAGGAGTTCGAGTATCTGATCTACAAAGCGCTGGGGGTGGAGCTGTCGGTCGAGGAGCAAGACGCGCTGCTCGACTTTGTCGACGAGAACGGCGACGGCAACATCAACGAGAGCGAGTTCATCGCGTTCATGGGTGTGATGGAGAGCTTCCACAAGGCGACGGGCGGCAACCAAGGGGAACGCCAGCAGTTCACGGAGAAGCTGGATAGACCATCGAGACTTGCGATGAAGGCGATGAAGAAGCTCAACCGCGGTGCGCCGGTCGACTTGGACCGGAATCTGCTCATGTTCTTTGGCGTGCCGACCAACTTTCGCCCGGCGATCTCGTCCGCCTCGATCTGTCGAGCGCTGCAAGCGAACACCCTCGAGCACGTTCTCTCGTTCCCGTCGCCGCAGATCGTTGTTGCGCTGGCGCAGAGCGCGAGCGGAGAGGACGGCGACAAGAAGGGAGGCGCTGGGTTCGGTTTAAGTGCGCGAACCATCGACCTAGCGTCAGAGGAGAACATGCTGCTGCAGGAAGCAGAAAGCTGGCAGGCGCAGGCGATCGTGTCTCTCAAGCGAGCTGTTGGGGTTCCGAAACCGTTCGACACTAGGGAAGAAGACGTCTTGAAGCGGTGTGTTCACGCGTGCTTGTTCCAGGAGCACGAAGAACATCAACGAAAGCCCAAGGGCCGGAAGGACACCCGAGGCAGGGAGCATGGAGGGGCGAAGGATCCACCGACTGGCGGGGGAGCTGTCGTCGGGAACGTCCACGAAGTTCCAGTGCACTGGCACGCTGGAGAGGAAGACGTGTGGGAGTTCTCGAAGAAGTCGACGAAGCAAGACCGGTACAAGTTCCTCGTGCGAACGAACGCGGTGAATGACCATTTGTACCTGCTGGTCGAGTTCGTCGTTCATCTTCGCATGGCCAAGCGAGAGAAGCGTCGGAAGGGAGGCAAGAAGCACCAGTCGGGCAGTAGCCGCAGCGTCGCGAACTCAAACACAACATCAGGAGTCACCGACGACCGCAGTCACGAAGACTCTCGCGAGATGGTGTGTTGCTGGTGCAAGATCCCGATCCGGACGCTGCTAGCGAAGCGTGTGGACGTGCACCGCAGCCACCTGAAGCTGTGGGGAGGCACCGCGCACGCACCAGTCGACATCGAGCACGATGAGATCCTTCGGCGGCGAACAGGTTGGCGCGCGCTCACGAACGCTTTCAAGACGCCTTCTCCTCCTGGCATGGGGATCAAGAGCGCGCCTGTCGACTCCTTCCCCGAAGAGCTCCAGCGGTCGGTGCGAGCGATGCCGGCGACGGTCATCGTGCCGTTCCTCTCTCTCCCGATCGTTTCCGAGTACATGGCGCTGATGAAGAGCATGCTCTCGCGCACTGCAGGGTCGTCGTCAGGTGCGCCAATGCTGCGATCTGCTGTGGACGCACAAGCAGATCTTCGAGACGAGACGTGGCTGATGGACATCTTGTGTGTTGTGTGTTGCAGGTGTCGCGTGCGAACCCGTTCTCAAGCTGCTTCCGCGGATCATCGACGACCACGACGCGCTGATGGTCTTCCGCCGCGTGTTCGACGCCGAGATGGCGCCGCTGAAGTATGCGGAGGTAGGTCGCGTATGACATCCAACTGCACCTTCAGCTTGACGACGATGAGACTGACGAGCGAACGGAGAGACGCAGGAGCGGCAGAAGAAGTTCCAGGAACTGGTGCTGCGCATGTGGCCATCGCAGATCCAGTGGCAAGACAAGTTCCCGGCGACGCTGCTCGCGAAGATCAGCCAGCCACCTTCTGGTGCGTCCTCGCGCCTTCTCGGGAAGGAACCTCCCGCCGCGCTCTCGACACCCAGCAGCTTGCGTGCGACGATTGTCCAGAGCTCCGCACAGGGGTGCGATGCGTTTCCAGTGTTGTTGCCTTCTTCGTCTGGCGACGACTCATACTCATCATGCCTTGCACTCTGCTCGTGCTCGCGCTCCAGCACACTGCGTCTCCAGGACCTCGGCATCGCGTCGGCTCCGTTCCACGTGCGCGAGGTCGCGTTCGAGCGCGTCGTGTAGTGTGGAGCTCATCCGAGAGCCGCCACTTGCTGAGCGCCGCGCTTTCGGGGGCGGTACGTTAGGTCACAAATATGTCTGACTTAAATAAATTACATGTTAGGGCATTCTGTGCTAAATCTGTTCAATGTGTTCACTTTAAAATTCAATCACAATTACTAGACTAGTATGTGTTAAACTTGCGCTTTCTGTGATTGCCTTGCATATTCCTCAGTCATTTTTAGTTCAAACATCATTGTTTACGCAACAAGTTGTGTTTTTGTGCTAGAATAACGTGCATTCTGTGCAAAGTTAAATTGCATAATCAACTTATTTAACACATTTCATTGCAATACTCAAGTAGTTCATGCGGGGTCGGTGCAAGTTCATGCGGGGTCGGTGCAAGTGCGTATTCAGCGCTCCGTCGCCTGTCTAGCTGTAGGCACACCGTCCTACGCTTCGCTCGGCGGCGGCCCAGCTTGGGCGGCGCGTTCGGCAGTTAGAACTCAATTCAGCTGTTTGGGGTGCAATGCCATGTTAGGTTATTAAACATGGGTAACCTTATCGTATTTGATGGAGCTTTGTGTGCTAAAACCGCGCATTGAGTGTTTACTTGTAGAAGTAGATGTTCGTGCTAAGCTGATGTGACGTGCTAATACATAGTCCGTCATGCTGAAAAGTCATGTCCACGCTAAATCGTGGTCGGTCATGCTAAACGTTCGTGTAACGGGGTGGTCTTCAACCCGCTACACGAACTGGCGGCTTGGTGTGGGACACACAAGTCGCCAAGGTGTCCCCCAGTGGCTTGCGGACACGGGACAGCGCGTAAATACCTATTTACGCGCTGGGGCAGTTCACAGCCAGTGAACTGACTCCAGGTTGGAGTTATCTAGGAGTTAGTACAGCCAAGAGGTATCGCAGGCAGATAACCAACCAAATGTATTCAGTTTGGAATTCACCCCTTCGAGCACACCTCGTCGCCCAAGCGACTGTACTTGCTGGCCTGCAAGTACACGTGACCATCGGTCACAGCGTTCACACGCTTCCTCCAGCAAGGTGCTGTGTGTCCTGTCACAGTTAGAGTCGTGTGCTAAGGTGTAGTCGTATATGCTAAAAGTTCGTGTCGTGCCAAGTCATGCTAAAGGTTTATGGCGTGTGCTAATTCGTAGTCTAACATTCTAAAAGTTTGTGTCGTGTTCTAATTCGTAGTCGTTCATGCAAAAGTTCGTCTTGTGTGCTAAATCGTAGATTTTTCATGCTAAAAGTTCGGGTCGCGAGCTAAATCGCATTCGGTCATGTTAAATCGTCGTCATTTGTGCTAAAGTTTATGTCGGGTGCTAAAGTTACCTACACACAGAAAAACACTGCCCGATGTGTCTATACTGTATTTGTACCTCACATAGCTAAAAGTAAAGTATCACGCTCTAATATGAAGTATCTGAACTCAATCATAATAATTACGTGTATGGACATCCAATATTATAAAATTACGAAAATGTGGCGGCTCGTGGAGGAATAATCTGCGACGTGTGAGCAGTCGAAAAAAGAAAGAAGCCTTTAAACACGGGACGGGGGTTCCGAAGAGTGATAGACGTACGGACGGACGGACGGACAGGTTAGTGTAGGTTTAAAAGTGATGAACGAGCCGGTGAAGCTGCTCCCAAACCTTTGCACGCGTACCTCCACCCACCTCGCTTCACTGAGATCTTGCTCTGATGTGCTTCCGCTTCGATGTAAGTCCGGCGCACTAAGGCGCACCTGTGGCGACGAAAGCGCGCGATCAACGTGTAAGGTATGTTGCTCGCAGGTTCGCCTGTCGAAGACCAGTCGACGAGGTATTAAGTCTTGTCCCTCCATTTAAACGGCGACAGGATCCAGCGAACGTCCCACAGCTGCTGCGGCGACAAGGACTCTGTTGGCTGCCACAGCTTCGCCCTCGCTTTCGTCGCCAGAACCTTCTCCGACCGGATCCTCCTCCGCTGCCGGCGATGGCGTTGGCATGGCACCTGGGGGCGGTGTCGTTTCTGTCGCTGCTCCTTTCGCTGGTGACGCTTGTCGACGTTGGGCCAGAGCTTCAGGTGCGTGCGCTTGACGGCTCGGATGTCACCTTCGTGCAGAACAGTGAAGTCGAGGAGCAACACCTCCTCAATCTCGGACAGTCCCTCGGCGTGGACAAGGATTTCGTTGCGCATGTAGCGCACACCTCCCCAGTAATTTTCAGACGAGCTGTGTTATGAACTTGTGTGAGTGACCTGCGGCAGGCAATTATATCAGCGCCTCGCTTCACCATCCAGTTGGTCGGAGCGACGACGAGCGAATGTGACGCCAACGGTCTGATTCTGGCTGTCGTGCTCTTGATTATTTTACACCAGAGGCTTCTTTCTGGCCAAGTGTGCTACGGTTGGTAGTCGGCACCAGGACTCGTGCGCCGAGTCCCTCGTGAACGAAGAGAGGATGGAAATGTCAATAACTCGACAAGAGTAATCTATTGCATATCAGCTCTGTCAAAAGCCATTGCTTGGAACGGGGCGACATAGCGGCTGCACGCGTGACAGAGCGCCTCGGTGACGACCTCAGGAAGGATGATCTCTGCAGTGAGGAGTAGGTTGTGTGATTGGTGCTCGACGATTGTCATGTTGCGCAGCACCTGTTGTAACGCACGTCAGTTGCACGCAAGAATGGTCTTGACGGCACTCTTGTAGGCAGAGAAGACGCTCTCGATCAGGTTGAGCATTGGCGAGTAGGGACCCAACTTCAGCAGACTCGCAGACGCAAACTCCGGCTTGTTGAAGACCTCGCTGGGGTTGACGTGGCACGGCGCATTGTCAACTACGAGAACCAACGAGGCTAGGTCCTGGCGACACGAGATTGCGCGCAGCATGCGGCGCACCAATTCGTTGCACACAGACGCTGTAAACGAACCGAACCGCGACTCTGAGTACGGCAAGCCGTCCTCCGAGATGCACGCGATCACGCGGATGTTCCGCCCTTTGCTCATCGTGTAGTTCTTGATCGCACTGCACTCTGGCTTGGCCCACCCGTGCGCGCGCGCGCTACAAGTTGAAGTTCGTTCCATCCATGTACAGCACCTCCTTCCCGGTGCTGACGTGCTGCTCGAGATCGAGGAAGAACTGGCGCCGCTTCTCCAAGATCGCCGGCGTGTTTCGGTAGTCGTTGTCTCTATGAGTCTTCTTCAGCGTAAAGCAGGCGCAAACCAACGCACGGCGCACAGTCTCGTGGGAGACACGCGCATCAAAGCGATCGTTTAGCAGGTCCGTCATCTCTCTTAGCGTTAGGCTGCTTTTGATCGCGACGGCTTCAATCAGATGCTCGACACGCTGTCCAGTAGCGCGTCGAGCATCTGATTGAAGCCGTCGCGATCGCCGCTCTTCCTCGCCGCGTCGACTCACCCCCAAGCCGTCCTGGCGTGGCGCCGTTGGCTTTCGCCACCTTCGCCCACTCCTCTTCATCACGAGCAGCGTTTAGCACGCGCTGGATGAGCTCTGTCGGGTAGAGCATCATGGAAAGTTGCTTTGGGGTGTGATTGTTGTTGCTCCTTGGTGTCTTAAAGTGAGTGCTTAAGCTCCAAGTGCGTGAGCGTGTGATCTCCTGGCCAATGCATTGTAGAAAACGATTCACCTGTCGATTTTTTTGGAGAGGATTTGAATTTGAGTGTGCCAGATTTGAGTTGGAACGAGTTAATTTTGACTTTGGCCGTGAAAAGGTGTACGTCGAGAGAGATCGTTACAAGGTACAAGTGCGTGATGATTTATGTGAGTGCGAGTGTGTGTACGTGTTGCTCGTGTTTATTGTGTGTGTGCGTGTGAGTGCGCGTGCTGGAGGTGAAGCTTGGTGTCTCGATCGTTTCGAGGGTGAACCTTGCTGTTCGTGGCGCGTGCGCGAGTTCATGTGTGATGAATGGGGTGCATGTCGATTGTTTTGATCTTACACTACTTGCTCTGCTGTTCTTTCACTTTGACGTAGATCGCGCAACTCGCAGCTGTGGTGCTTGACTCCAGGTGATCCCAGCGTTCGTGTAGAGCCCAAGCAGCTTGAGGGGCTCGGCTTGAGCGACAAGCGTGCCGTGGCGTACATCGACGGCGTCCCCGCACCGCAACATCAAGCCGCCCAACTTCCTCTACGACGGTGAGTACAACGTCAAGGTGACGGACTTTGTTGAGTCCAGTTCTCTCGCAAAGGGGCAGGCGGTGCGCCGCTCGAGAACCACCGATGACTCGAACGGCCCACAGTTGCAGAGCAGTGCACAGACCACCGCGCAACGCAGCACGATGAGGAGAGCTCTAACAGCGCTGGCGGTAGCGCGTACTGCCAAGTTGCTCCGTCGGCGACTCTTTTAATATGAGAGATAGTATGCACCCATGTCGAATCGGTTGCACAACGATGTTGTTCCCCGACGTTTCGAGATTAATATCACAGTTTGGTACAGTGGCCGGCTGCGCGCCGAGACTAGCCTGAGATCAATGTTGGTCTGCCAACGCAATTTGGTTCGGCCAACGCCTCTTCATGTTTGGGTTCTCCTGCATGTTCCACACTAGACGCCATGACTTTTCAAAGCTCGTGAGGTTGTCGAATATTCGCACTTGTGTTGTGGAGGTTGAGCGAACGTTCGCTCTCGTGCCGTGGTGGTGAGGGGAGTGTTCGCGCTCGTGTAATAGTGGTGCCTGGGTGAATCTTCGCACTGCGCACCCATGAATTCAAACAATGAACACATGAGCTAGCCCACCAATGCTCACATCATACTGTTTGTTCTCCAGCTTTCTTCGCTATCGACGCATCACGCAGCCATGGTATGAAACGCAAGAACGACGACGACGGGGATACGGCCGCCACGACATACACTTCCGTGATGCGCAAGGTCGGACGTTTGCGCATCCACCCAACCCTCCGCGATGAAATCGACTGCATATGCTGCTTTCTCCAACAAGTTCGCCTCAAGTCAACTCATCTAGCAAATCTCCACATCATCCGCCGCTGTGAACAAGAACTCAACTTGCCTCATCTCAAGCAGGCGTTCTTCTACCAGTGTTGTGCTCGAGTGGGTGACAACACGTCAAGCGGCGACCTCAATCCGGACGAGACCCTCTGGATCTACCGTTCTCGCCGAGCGAATGTCGATTAATACCCACGACTTCGATCTCTGAGCGACCACAAGTTCGCGTTCGAGTCAGCCTACTTTAATGAACTCGCGCAAGATATGCTGGCGAACGCGGCGGTCATGATATCGACAACACTCTATCGCCGACTGGACCAGTACGTGCGATTCAGCAGGCCGAGTATCAAGACAGCACGAGATACTGGTCGATTGACTCGAAGTGTCTTCACAAAGGACGGCGACTTCGACGAAGCCGAGCAGCACCTACGCGACTACACCTTTGCCGGTTCAAAATGAAAGTTATCCACTTCAAAATGAACTCGAATTAGAATTTGTATATTCAACTTCTAAAGAAACTTCGAAGTGGCAAAAGTAAGCACCAAAGCGGTAAGAGTGCTCGTTCGCCTCAAACGCTAGCCACCAGTGGTTCAGCACCCAACAGAGCAGACCGCAGTGTTCGCTTTTGCACGACGTCGCTCTCACTCCGCTCTTTGCCAACATGACGCCGTCTGCGACTGTGGCTGAGCGCCAGCGAGTGCTGGACGCCTGACGCTGAGGCGCCGACTTCATCGAGACTGCCAAACACAACGGCATCCCAGAGTCTACAGCTCGCCGCATCGTGAAGCTGCAGCGAGCAGACCTGCAGCCACAAGGAAGATCAAAGCAGGCTGGAGTGAAGGTCACTGAGGCTGTCCTCAACACTCTTCTCGGCTACGTCGACGACGACTGCACGTTCACACTGCAACGGATGAAGGAGATGATCAAGTTCGACCACCAAAACGACATCTCGACGACCACCATCAGCAAGAAGCTCAGCGATCAGCTGTACTCTGTAAAGCAGGTGTGTTCATTGATGCTATCACAAACTCTTCTGCCCAACACTAACATATGCGTCTGTGTCTGCTCGCGGGCGCAGACACGTGTAGTCCCTTTACCATGCAACAGTGCAGTGAACAAGGAGAAGCGTAGAGAGTTCGCACAGGCGCTGATCAAGCATCAAGAAGCGGGTGATCTCATCGTGTATTACGATAAGACCAACTTCATCCTGTTCTGCAAGCGCTCGCGTGGTCGTACCGTACGTGGCGAGCGTGCGTGCGTGGCGCTCCCACCATCGAAGGGCCCAAACCTTCAAGTCAAGTGTGCGTATCACCCGAGATCGGCGTCGTTCGCTACGAGCTCAATCGCGGTAGCATCCACATGGGCGTGAACGCAGCGTTCGTGAACAAGGACTACGAGCGCGCCAAGGCAACCCCAGTGTACGAGCGCGAGTTCGCTGGGAAGAAGATTGTCAATGTCCTTGAGAATACACCGGCACACAATCAAACCGAGACACTCGTCGCTGAGCGCGACTATCTCGTGCTTCTCCGGCTCGCACCATACTCACCAATGTGCAATCCAATCGAAGGTGTGTAAGTGGTCATGCGGCGCTACAGTGGGTTCGGGTGCAAGTCTGACAGTGCGTTGGTTCCGCGGCAGGTTGTTTCAGCGTGCTTAAAGCCCGCATCAAGTCATTCCTAGCTCAACACCGCGAAGACATGC
Source organism: Globisporangium cystogenes (assembly GCA_023334215.1). Lineage (NCBI taxonomy): Eukaryota > Oomycota > Peronosporomycetes > Pythiales > Pythiaceae > Globisporangium > Globisporangium cystogenes. The sequence goes on from JAASGM010000825.1 coordinate 10,753, forward strand.
TCGAGATCGGCACCTTCTGTAACGGGCCAGCTGCTTGCCAGCAGCTGGGAGTGAGGAAACGCGAAGGGGGCAAATTGAACTCTGCTATCTGTGGCCGCGGGCGAGGGAAGCCTGCGGCGTAAAAATGAAATGAGCCATAGTGAATTAACTGAGGGTGCTGCGACACCTTCAGCCAATCACAGGCCGGCACGCAGACACCGGCCGTAATAATGACCGGTGTGTACCTATCTGTAATATCAGCTAAGTACCCCTAAAGTAACCTACCTAAAGTAACGGGACCTCGTCCCGTTACACCTTCCCAACACTCACCGCAAGACGCATGGACCTGCTCAAGCGAGCGACGAGAACCAGCATGCCGCACATCGACGGCGCTCGTCTTGTGTCTCGTATGGCCTCTCATTGCCAGCTTGCGGTCGCTGCTGCTCTAGAGAGCGCAGACATGCAGTACGGGAAGTAGATTCGTTAACTTTGGTACTTGCTTTTGCCCCTTTGAAGATTTGTTTGAAAGGTGCATATGCAGATTCTATGTCGAGTTTCATTTTGAACAGGATAACTTTCATTTTGAACTGGCAAAGGTGTAGATCGGCTGCGTCCCAACGAAGTCAACAATCAAGTCTTGCTTGGCGTTCTTCGTGCACAAGTGCAAGAAGATGCTTTGTGCTATCGAGCAGTACTCGTCGGCTAATCCGCGAACGAAGGGCGTCAAAACATACACGGTTCTCCCGCTATCAACAACTGGCATTGTGAACCACATCACTATCAACGGAGGCACCCTCCACGCACTTTGCACTCGTGCCTTCTTGCGCGAGACGATCAACGTGTTCGGTGTACCCCAAGGCTCCAGAGGCAGCATTGCGACCGCTCGCTACTTTGTCACCGACAGAGTCAAGGTGATGCGCGCGGCATTTGCTGTCAAGGAATTCGAGACCGGGACACGACACTTCGCTTATCAACGAACGGCTACAGCGCGTCCATTCTCCTGACTCGCTTGACAAAACCGAGCGACCGTGCAATTGCTGACGCAACGAAGCGTCAGAGGACTTCCATCAGCCAGTTCGTCGCCGCACCCAGTTCTCCGACACCCCGTCGCAGTGCCGTCGTCACTATCGGTGTGGACCCGGGTGTGAGAAAGTTGTGCACGGCTGTCATCGAGGGCGAAGAGGTTCTCCGTGTGGACCCGTCGTTTCGTCGCCTTGTCCGCCAAGAGCGCCGTCATCGGGCTCGGAAGCGAAAGAAGTGCAAGCACACAAGATATCAGATACACCAAGACGAGCGGAAGCATCGGGAACGGCGCACTGTCGAGCGGGAGAGATTTATGTCGGTATCAGCAAAGGAGTTCCGACATCTCGCGGGAAGCGACAAGCACCGCGCCTGGCACGGGAACTTCAATGCCACCAAGATAGGGTACTGTATCGTGCTAGCACACATTCCGTCGTTCAAGATTGCAATATTCGAATTCTTCCTCAGCAACCTCCGATCCTTCTGGAGCAATCTCAAGTTCATGCTACGCTTCTCACCCAAGCACAGCTTCCTCAAGAGGCGCTTCTTCCGGTACTCGATGAAGCAGAAAACGCTCCACTTGGTGTCGAGGCGGCTCGTCCCGATTTCAAGCAACAAGGTGAACATGGGCTACGATGACTGGAGCAAGCACGACCACATCAAGGGACAACTGCCTACACCAGTCTTGGGATTTGCGCGCGCTCTCACGCGTCGCTGCACAGTCGTCGCCGTGGACGAGTATCGAACCAGCAAGCTGTGCTCGCAATGCCACTTGCCGCTGAAGGAAGCCGTGTTGCTTGGCACAAGGAAGACAAACCGGAACATCCTGCAGTGTGAGTCGTCGGTGTGCGGGTGCCAACTCTGGGACCGAGACGTGAACGCAGCACTGAACATCCTCCACCTCCACCAAGTCAATCTCGACTGCAACA
>JAASGM010000826.1:0-12678 GCA_023334215.1 Globisporangium cystogenes
GGCGACACACAACTGTTTTCTGAACGATCATTGGACAAAATTAGGGCGATTGCGACCGCACAGCACCACCGCGCAATGTGATTGGACGGATCGTCTCATACAAAGTTCAAATACGTTCGGAGAGTTGATGATATTCAACCATACAAATTCACAAATAACAGGGCGACAAATTAATGATGCCAATTCACACAGTAATTTTGACAGGTTATTTAATATAGAGTTTTGAGTGCTCGAGGTAGCCAAAACTTGCTTTTGTATGAAATGTTTTGTGCAATGTCATAACTTGATGTCCTTCTCCATTTTTGTGTATAATTTCATATCCAAACAGCAATTCCAAACTCGAATTTTCTAAGTCACTACAACAATTTATGTTGGTGGCCTTATATTTTTGTCCTCCTCTTTACGTACTTTCAATTCGAAGTTGTGCTTTTTGGAGGTGACTCAGGATTGTGCGCTCTTTGGTCGGCGCTACCGCTTCTTCGGCAGCACGCGCGTCGCGACGACCTCCCAGCCGAGGGCGGCGACGAAGTGGCCGCAGAAGAGCGCGAACATCTTCCAGCGGTGCGAACTCGGCAGCGCGAGCACCTGGAACGTGCTCGTCAGTCCGCTCGACGTTGCCATGAGAAAGTAGAGGTTGATCGCGGTCACCGCCACGAGCACGAGCGCGAAGAGCTTGTTGCTGTAGAACGGCAGGCGGAACGGGTCCTTGATGTTGAACGCCGCGGCCACGACGATGTACTGCAAGTGCCCGAAGAGCCACACGACCGTGTCTTCGTACGAGTAGCCGTCCTCCTCGATGTCAAAGTCTGCGAACACGTGGCAGTTCTCCGACACACTCGTGTCGTTCTCCGCCTGGAACGCGTACCCGTCCTTCACGGTGCAGTACCAGCTGCTCGAGTTCGCTGCGATCGCAAACTGCGTGGCGAAGAACGCGATGAAGAGTGCCACATGTCCGAGGATCGACGCCACGATCTGCAGCGAGAAGAGCGTGTTCGGCGGGCGCTCCTTCGACAGCTGCTTCGACGCGCCGGTGTACAGCATCGTGATCGCGAGCACGAGCACGATGGCCAAGTCGTCCCACAGGTACTGGTTGTTTGACAACAGGATGTCCAGGTCCGCGTTGATGCCCACCTGCGCCAGCGTACTCGCCATGCCAAGCTGGATGATCGGGTACAGCACCATGAACTTGAAGCCGAGGAACGACGTCGTAAGCGCGCACCGGCCCTCACGAATGAGCACAGGCACGTCCAGGATCGACTTGGCGCGGCTCGTGAACGGCGCCACGATCGACGCCTCCGCGCTCGACAGCGCCAGACCCACGTGCGCCGCCTTGAGCGCGCCGCAGTCGTTCGTGCCGTCGCCGCACATGCCGACGATCAGCCCGAGCTCCATGAGCTGCTCGACGATCCACGACTTCTGCTGCGGCCGGATGCGCGCGAAGATGAGCGTCTCGCGCAGCAGGTGCTTCATCGTGTCGTCTCCCACATCGCGAGAGAGCTTGTCGAGCGCAGCACCAGTGATCGCGATGCTGAACTCGCTTGTGATCTGCGCAAAGTTACTGTCGTTGATCTCGAGCCAGTCCATCGCGTCCTTGTCCTTGATCGAGTCCACCGAGAGGTACACTGTCGCGCCAGTCATCTCGTCGACGTCCACGACCGCCACCTTGTCCTTGAGCTTCATGTCGAGCTCGCGCGCCACATGCACGGCCGTGAGCGCGTTGTCCCCTGTGATCATGCGGATGTCGATGTCCGCGACGTACAGCTCGTCGATCATCCCCTTCGTCTCGGGCTTGAGCTCGTTCTTGAAGATCGCGAGGCCCTCGAACAGGATCGCGCTCTCGACGCTCTGGCGGTTGTTCAGGTCCACCACCACGGCGTCCGTGATCTCCTTCACACCAAAGCCGATGCAGTAGTACCCTTCAGCCGAGTACGTGAGCGTCTTGTGGTACAGATCGCTCGGCGCGTTGGTCGAGATCGCGCGGATCGCCTCCGGCGAGCCCTTGACGAAAGCGAAGCGCTGCAGCGTCTCCAGATCCTCCACCACGACGCTCGAAAGCTGGCACGCAGCGTCGAACGCAAAGCGCTTGATGATGCCGAACTGCTTGGGCTTAGCCCCCTCCTTCGCGACCGACGTGGCGATCGCCACGTAGTTGCCGCGAGATTTGTCGTGCAGGTACTCGAGCGAGAACTGCGATGCCACGAACATGGCGAGGTCGAGCGAGTAGCCCTGCAGCTTGCCGTCCGACTCGGAGAGTCCGTGACATGTGGCCATCGCGAGGCGGAACGTCTCCGGGATCGACAGCGCGGCATTCTGGAGCGTGTGCGTGGCATTGTCCACGACGTCGACGCTCACGAGGTTCAGGTGTTCCTGCGTGAGCGTCCCCGTCTTGTCGAAGCAGAAGCACGCGAGCTGGCCGCACGAGTTGATGCGCTGCGAGTCGATACAGAAGATGCCGCCGGACTTGAGGCGGCTGAGCGCGAAGCCGATGCCCGATGAGAGCACGATCGGCAGCGCCGGCGGCACGGCGATCGTGATGAGGTCGAGCGAGTTGACGATCGTCTCGCCCACCGTCGAGCCGCCCTTGACGCCCTCCACGAGGCGCTTCACGAACGCTGATACCGCGATGAACGCGAGCACGGCGAGGTACCGGTAGCTGTCGCGCTCGAACTCGAACGAGATGGGCTTGGGGTAGATGATGCTACGGAAGAGCTCCCCCTTGCCGGTCGAGAAGCCCGTGCTGAGCACCACGCCGCGGCACGTGCCGCTGATGTCGCGCACGCGCGTGATGCTCGAACCGGCGTGCAGGAAGCTCGCCTTGTACTGCGTGCGCGCGTCCACCTCCGTGAGTAAGCCCGAGCCGGACGCTGGCTCCTTGTTCACCGGCAGCGCCTCGCCCGTGAGCGACGCCTCGTCGGCCACGCACGCGCCGGACAGCAGCAGCACATCCGCGACCATGGGGCCCGGCACAACCTCGACGATGTCGCCCGGCACGAGCTCCGTCTCGTGCACCTTGACGCGCTTCTCGCCGCGCACGACCTCGACGACGCGGTCGCTGCGCACGAGGCTGCGCAGACGGTTGCTGTTGGAGACCTCCGAGTAGATCTCCCACGTGATCGACGCGGCCGAGAGCACGAGCACGACGATGGCGTAGAGCACGTACTCCTGCTGGAACCAGACGTTGGCGCTGAAGACCTGGAAGAGGTAGAACGGGTGCACGACCTTGGTGAAGAGCAGCTTGGGGATCTTGGGCGAGCGGATGTCCACGAGGTTCGCGCCGAAGAGTTCCATCTTGGCGCTCACGGCTGGCGCGTCGAGCCCGCCGTTGAGGCGTGCGTGCACCTTGGCGAGGTCCTCCGAGACGGTCGCGAGGTAGCGCTCGAACTCGCCCTTCTCGTGGTTGTACACGTACCGGTGCTTCTTGAACTCGAACCAGACCCACGGGAGCTTAGTGCGGTCGTCCACGCCGTTGCGCGCGGGCCGGTGCACGCGCTGCTCGACGTAGAGCGAGCGGAAGCCGTCCTTGTGCACGAGCACGAGCACGAAGTCGGCATCGCCGACGGACGAGTAGGGCAGGCGCGAGCGCGCGATCCAGGTGAAGAGCTGCGGGAACCAGACCGAGACGATGCCGAGTAGCGAGCCCGTGCAGAGCACGAGGAGCCAGAAGAGACCGAGGCGCGCGTACGAGAAGGCGTAGGGCACGAGGCGCACGTGCTCGCTCGGCGCGTACACGAGCTGTCGGCGGCGGCCGGCGTAGTCGTCCACTGGCACCACGAGGTGCTCCTGGAGACTCTTCATGCCAGGGGACGTCTGCTGTCGCGCGTCCGCTGCTCTGGAGATCTGCTGGGCTGGGAGCTGCTTGGCGCCGGCGGAGCGAAAGCGGGAATGGCAGCGTGCAGTGCGGCTCGCCGTCCTCGAGAAAGAGCGAGCGGCAGCGCATCCTCGAGCGACGCGACGCGCATAGGCGCCGCTGACTGACTCGCCGCGGCGGGGTGACCAGCGCCGACGAGCTCGTTTGTCCACACAACACTGGCAAACTGAAGTCAACTGCGGAGACCAGGCACGCAACTTCGTCGGATGTCTTCCATCCCAGTTCTTTTTCAAAGTGGCATTTTTTGCGCTCATCACCTCTGCCCAAAATCGAGCTCAAAAGCCCAGACTAGAGGCATTTGCCTGTTTGCGCAGATTTTAGATGATAATGTTGGCTGTTTTGTCTTTCTGTTAGGCGCTTTACCAATACAATTTTTATTTTCGGGAAATAGATGTGATACATTTCGGGTACACTGAACTGGTCACCTCGCTTCAACTCGTTCGGATCGGGGCTTCCCGCTCATGCCGGTTCCTTCACTTGCGCTCGTGCCGCCGACCTGGTTCGACTTGAATACGCGTGCTCACCATCGCGGCTCGAGGGTTTGCTAGCTCTGCTCGATCTCTCGGGCTTGCCGACGCTTTCGCACCGATCCCCTTCGTCTCGCGATTGGCGAAAGCTTGCCTTGAGAGACACACAACAGCACGAGCCCTCAACTCTCGCCCCAAAGTTCGTCTCGACATCGTCTTTGACATGCGTTCTCTCTCGCGTGCGTGTGCGTGGATCGCCTCGCGAAATCCCTGAGAGCGAGCGAGGCTCTTGGAGATGGATGGCGCCGCAGTCCCACGCTCGCTCGACGTCGACGCAGTATTGCCTGTGACGACCCAGTCCTACAGAGGAGGAGACTGCAAAGCGACGCCGAGCACGCCACCGACGCGTCGCGACCTCGCGGGCACTCGTATGTTGACATTCAATGTGGGAAGGCGACGCTGACTTCCTGCGCTTCCGCTCACTCACCCGGGCGCTCAGAACTCGATCGACTTGCGCGGCGAGCGCGCCTCCTCCTCGTAGAACGACAGGTTTGTGCTCCGGCCGCTGAACACCACGCTGTCGTCCGACTCGCGCATGAACTCGCTCGCCGCCGTGTCGCGCTGCGCCATCGACAGGCTGTTCGACTCCATGCTCAGGCTCGTCACGCGGGAGCCGAACACCGACGTGTCGCTGCGCGCCGTCGCGCCAAAGTCCACGCTCCCCGAGCTCGCGCCGAGGTCCACGCTCGCCGAACTCGCGCCAAAGTCCAGGCTCGCAGAGCTAGCACCAAAGTCCATGCTCGCCGAGCTCGCGCCAAAGTCCACGCTAAAGTTGCTCACGCCACTCGCGCCAAAGTCCACGCTGCGCGAGCTCTCGTCGTAGTCCGTCGCGCGCGCGCTGTCGTCGTACTCGAGCGTGCGGCCGCTGGCGTCCCAGCCGCTGCCACGCTCGCTCTCGCCAAAGTCCGTCGAGCGCGAGCTCTCAGCGACCGACACGAACGACGCGCCAAAGTCCTTGCTCTCGGACGCCGTCGAGTACGCGAAGCTGTCGGCGCCGCCATGCTCGAAGCCGTCGTCGTCAATCGTGAAGCGGTCGTCCGCGACCGACCCGATGAAGCTCGACTCACGCTCGGGGCTTGGCGGTGCGCGGTGCGTGCTCGGCGCGAACGACGGCTGCTGCTGCTGCGACTGGTGCTGGCTGTAGCCTCTCGTGGATGTCGGCACCGGCACCGGAGCCGCCTGCGGCGGCGGGCGGCGGAACGAGTCGTCGTCGAGGATCGAGTCGCCCGTCATGCGCTCCGAGAGGCGGTTCTTGTACGAGATGGCGGACGCCGACAGGTCCTTCGCCTTGGCCGTGTTGTTGTGGTCGTACGCCGGGCCGAGGTCCTGCACGGGTGTGCCGAGCTCGCGGTCCTCGTTCTGACGCTTGCGCGCGACCGCGAACATGGCAACAGCCGCCACGCCCGCGACCGCGCAGCCGCCGACGATGAACGCGTTCGAGGACGACTTGTTGCTGCCGGTGGAGAACTGCGTGTTGGACGCGAGCTCCTGCACGCCGCCAGACTCCTCCGCCTTGGGCGAGCTGTTGGCCGCGTCCGTGTTGGCGCCGGAGACCTTGCCGGGCACGAACGCCGTGCCGCTCTCGGTGGCGTTGCCGCAGTACTCGCGGTCGGGGGTCTGCGCGGTCACGCAGCCCTCGGTGCCCTCGACGCAGAGCCCCCACTCGACCTGGAGGCCGCTCGTCGTGCCCGACTGCTTGTCGCGGCACTTGCACTCGGCGCAGCGCGCGATCGCCTTGCCGTCCGCGCCGACGCACGAGAGGAAGCCCGGCGGGAACGCCGTCTGCGTCGCGTCGCGCACGTACAGCTTGCCGGTCTCGAACGAGCACACGCTCTTGCCGCTCAGCTCGGCGCGCGCCGGGTGCTGCAGCAGCACGAGCAGCAGCGCGGAGGCGGCGGCCGCCACGCGGGACGCGCCTGGAGAAAGAGAGAGAGAGAGATGCACACACGTCAAAGGGTGAGTGAGCGAGCGATCTCTGCGGCGGCATCTGTGGTTGCTCACTACGTACGCATCGCGAGCATGTTATTCGAGAGGGGGGAGGTCTCGCACGAGCGCGTGGACGAGCGTCGTCGAGGGTAAGAGTCGGCGGCCGACTAGTAAGCGAATGCGGCAGCGACTGAGAGCAACGGCGACGGCGTGCGGCGTGTTACTCACTGGCTGGCGCGGCGACCCAAGCGAGCGACCGTGAGTGAGGTCCGTCGTCGGCAGCGTCGTGATCGCACCGAGAGCCCGTCCACATACGACGACAGGGATCATCGATATCCAGATGGCGTCAGTGCTGGTTGGACATTTTCTTACAAAACCCAAGAACAGGTGTGCAAAAGACCCATCGTCACATTGCCTCCTACAGATGCTTCTTCGCCACCAGCTGTCGATTTGACGTGCAAATACCGGTTGTTATCTGCGCGTCGAAAGCTTTAACTTGCTGCTTCAACCTGGAGCATGCTGCGCGCAAGTGCAACCTCGAGGTGCGAGTTGATGGACTCGCACTCACCGGAAGAGAGCGCTGGACTTCGCTAGGGAGCTCCGAGAGTCCCGAGCCCCGACCTAAAGTTTGGAATGGTTGGTCCCGGGTCGCTGTATACCCAGGAGCAAGTTTCGGCACTCAGGACGCTCGGGTCACTCAGCCCCGGCCCAGGTTTCACTGGGGAGCTCCTGCTGGAAGTGACTCGGATATCCTCCGTCTGAGCACAGGCGATAAGATTGTCGTCGTTGCTATTCCTATTCCTGGCCGAAGTGCTCGCTGCGACCATCCAAGCGGTAGTTGTCGCCGTTCCTCCAGCGCGCTCTCGTGCGCTCCCAACACGAGCGCGAGTGTGAGGCTCGAGATCGGGCGGCGGCTGCCTTCCATTCTTCGATTTGGTCATTCGCGAATTCGCACACCCGGTTGTAGCACCCAAGGACCCGCACGCAACTTCGAACTCGGAACCGCGCGACAGCAGCACCTGCGCGAGGCTGCTCCCCAGTCGGTCGCCATGCAGCCGCTCGACAAGGCGTTCGTCGTCGTGCCGGTGGCGGAACTGCACAGCCACCGACGGGCTGTCGTGCACGCGCCGAACGAGTTCGTGCGCATCGTGCCGTACGCCTTCTCGTGGCTGCGCATGACGCTCTACTGCGCACTCGTGGTGCTCTCGCTCGGGACCGTGCTCGTGCTCTCGGTCTGGTTCCCGCAGGTCTTCACGCACCTCGCGCGCCAACGGCTGCCGCAGTCGTCGCTCGGCAGAGCGCACTACGTCCTCATCCTCGTGCACGACGACGGTCTCCGCTCGATCTGGGTCGAAGTCAAGCTCAACCACCCGCACGTACCGCCGCGTCCGAGTCTCTGGGCCAGATGCACGCAGCGGTGTCGCCGGAGCAACGACAGCGCCGCGAACGACGCGAGCAAGTCGTTCACGACGCTCGACAAGCGCGACGCGTCCAAGCTCTGGGTCTGGTTCGAATTCAAGAAGCACCGCTACGTCTACGACGCAGACCTCGGTGAGTACAAGCGCTACCTCTCGACCACGCAGGAGGAACTAACCCAGGCAAAGGCGCGCGTCGACACGGGACTCGACGAGACTCAAAGCCGCGTCAACGTTTTCGGCACGAACGTCGTCGACATTGACAAACCCAACGTCGGGCTCCTGCTCTTCGCCAAGATCGTGCACCCGTTCTACCTCTTCCAGGTCTTCAGCGTCGCCGTCTGGTTCGTCCAGGACTACGTCGTGTACGCGGCGGTGATCATCGGCATGTCGGTCATCTCGCTCTTGTGGGAGACATACTGCGAGGTGTCCAACACGTGGCGCCTGCGCAAGATGGTGCACAGCGACCGACAGGTCACCGTCGTCCGGGAGAAGACCAACCATGAGATCAAGGAGAAGGAGCTCGTCCCAGGCGACATCGTCGTCCTCGCGGAGGAGACAGTCTGCGCCGATATGCTGCTGCTCGCCGGCGTCTGCGAGGTGGACGAGGCGTCGATTACGGGCGAGGCGCTCCCGGTGACCAAGGTGCCTGCAGAGGGGCCAGGACTGATCACCGACCTGCGCCACAAGGCGTCCATGCTGCACGCCGGCTCGAAGATCACGCGTATGCGCGAGGGATACGGCGAGTGCCGAGCTGTCGTCTTCAGCACGGGCTTCTCGACCGGCAAGGGCGAACTCTTCCGCAGCATCCTCTACCCGCGCCAGCTCACGTTCGAGTTCGAGCGAGACAGCTACAGATACTTGGCGCTGCTCGTGGCAGTCGCGCTTGCAGCGTTCATCAAGCGCCTCGTCGAAGCCGCGGACATCAACACGTCGTTCGGAACGACCGTCGTGAACTCGCTCGACCTCATCACGATCGCCGTGCCGCCAGCTCTGCCGCTCGTGCTCTCGTCGGGCGTGAACTTCGCGCTCGCGCGCCTCCGCAGACGCGGGATCGCGTGCATGGACGTCCGCCGGATCAACTCGTGCGGCCAGCTCACGTGCTTCTGCTTCGACAAGACCGGGACGCTCACGGAGGAGGTCCTGTCACTCGCTGGAGTCGAGGTCGTCTCTGAGAGGGGCGCCTCCCTTGAGCGGATCCCCGCGCCGATTGATATGCTCCCGGAGAAGCTGCGCATCGGCATGGCGACGTGCCACGAGCTCTCGGACAGTGGGCAGGGCTTCGCGCTCGACAAAGCGATGTTCGCAGCCTCGAAGTGCAGCCTCGCTGTGGCCGAGGGGAGCCGCAACATCAAGGTGTCGAGCCCCGGCTTCCCCGAGTTCGAGATCCTCAAGCGCTTCCCGTTCGACGCCCACGTGCAGCGCTCGAGTGTCCTCACCCGGAACATGATGACGAACGAGGAGTTCGTGTGGGTGAAGGGGTCGGTGGCGGAGATCAAGAAGATCTCTGCCAACTGCCCCGGGAACCTCGACGCTGTGACTCGCGCGTACGCTGCCGAAGGCAACTACTGCATCGGCTTCGGCGTCAAAGCTCTCAAGAGCGACTCCACTCTCGACCTCGAGAACCGAAGCGCAGTCGAGAGCGATCTCGAGTTCGTCGGCCTCGCTTACTTCTCGAACGAGCTCAAGCCGGAGTCGATCGGCGTGATCGCGGACCTCCAAAGCGCCGAGCTCGACGTGCGCATGATCACAGGCGACGACCCGTACACGGCGCTGCGCGTGAGTCGCGACCTGGAGATGAAGCTGAAGACGAAGTTTGCGGTCGTGGATATGAACGAGGAGACCAAAGACGTCCAGCTCCGAGACGCAGATCCTGCGAAGACTGCTGCTGGCGCGCCCGAGTGGGAGCACTTCTCGGGAGCCAACATCAGCCGCCTCCTGACAATCTACAGCGTCGCGATCACGGGATCGGCGCTGGAGGCGCTGCGAAGCGAGTGCGAGGACGAGACGCTGACGCACGTACTTCGCAACACGCGCATCTTCGCGCGCATTCGGCCGCAGCAGAAGGCTTGGATCGTCGAGCAGCTCATGGACATGGGACACACGGTCGGGATGTGCGGCGACGGCACGAACGACTGCGGCGCGCTCAAGGCTGCACACGTGGGACTCGCGCTTCTGAGCGGCGTCGAGGCGTCGCTCGTCGCGCCGTTCACGAGTACGCGCAAGTCGATCGCGGACGTGCCTGTACTCATCTGCGAGGGCCGGTGCGCGATCACGACGTCCTTCCTCGCGTTCAAGTTCATGGTGCTGTATCCGCTCATCCAGCTGGCGATGGCGGCGACGCTCGCGCACTTCGATCTCACACTCTCGAACAACCAGTACGTCTGGGACGACATGGGCATCGTGCTCGGGCTCTCTATTACGATGCTCTGGACTGGCGCGTCTCCGCAGCTTTCGACGGAGCGACCGCCGCGCACGCTCTTCTCACCCACGGTCGCGGGTTCGATCGCCGGGCAGGTCGCGATCTTCATCGCGTTCTTCGCCGGACACTTTGCGCTGCTCAAGGCGCAGTCCACGAGCTGGTTCTGTCGCATCGAGGACGGGCTGACGTACCTGGACGGCGTGCGCGTCGGCATCCCGACGAGCTGCGCGATCTACCGCAACTACAACGTGGAGGACGACCATCACTCGTTCGAGGACACCAGCGTGTGGCTCTTCGGACACATGCTCTACCTCTCGGTGGCTCTGGCGTTCAACCTCAAGGACCCATTCCGCCTCCCGTTCTACAAGAACTTGCCGTTCACGCTGCTGCTGCTCGCGACGATCGGGGTGAACCTGTGGTTCCTTCTGGACACGTCGGGGACGATCGACGCCACGTTCCAGCTGCTGCCCATTCCCTTTGACTTCCGCTGGAAGCTGCTGGTGATGTTCCTCGGTCACGCGGGAGCCGCGCTGCTCTGGGAGCTCGTGATCACCCGCGGGCTGGCGGGGCTGGCGCGCCCGCAGTGGACTCAGCGCCTCGCAGCGTGCTGTCGGCTGCGCTGAGGTCCTTCACGCCCTAGCAAACCTACATGCATGATCCTCGGGATCAAATTACTTAATGCACTCTCATTGCCCACGATGTGTGCGTCGCTGTGTCAGAGAACCAATGTCATTGAGCATTGCGCTATCGAGCACACTGCTGCGGACTTGCGCTTCACTCTGATCAGCGCTTCGGCTGCAGTATCACACGTCCACCAAACTGAATTTTGATAGTCGTCACATGGATACTTTTGGATGGACCACACTAGATGTACCTATAATATCGGCTCTTTCGTTCAACACGAATGCAAGTGCGATGACTGGGTGCTACCAGATTGCATTGGCGCACGAAGCAGAGGCTGCAGCATCCGCTTGTGTCTTCACACTTCGCTCTTTCACGAATGCGTCTCCTAGAGTGCACCGCCGCGGATCCAATTGGTGCTTGTTCACCTGCGAGATACTGGGATCGAGTTATCCGCGTACAAGTGCACGTCTTCACCTACTGAACACGGCTCTCGCCACAACGAGTGCATTCGGCATAACGATGCGATGCAGAATTCTTGTCAGTCAGGATTGTGTGGCATGATGAAGGACATCAGGAGTCGAGGTGTGCTTCTTTGATGAAGGCACGTCGATCTTGGGAAGCAATGTGAACAGTCGGAGTGTTAGTGTTAGAACGGGTTTTACCTAGCACAGAGCAAACATGTTTGTGACTGCTGTCGCTGACGGGTCGACATCATTCAGTTCCTGGACTAGTTATTCGGACCTGACGGCGATGGCTGGTCTGTGAGAAGGCTCCACTCATGAACGTTTCCCTGGTTGTAAACGAGCTCAATGTGGACGTCAATGAAAGCGTGCAACATCCAAACTCCGGTCGGTACGATCTGACAGCACCGGGAGAGTTCAACTTGCCACCATGATACAAGTAACCGTGTCAGCGATCTCGCCCGGCTTGAGTGTCGTCGCTCTGTGTTTGATCCACCAGCCACATGATAAAGATCATGAGAGAAAGCATGCAACATACTTTCTCCTGGACCACTCGCATTCTCTCGAACGTTCGTGTGGATGCCGCGCCATCGTGCCAAGAGAACCTTCGTGTGAGCACGAGAGCCTTGCGAGAACACCTTGCATGCGAGCAGCGAGAACAAGGTGAACGAAAGATCGTCGTGATCAATCGTGCTGAACCATGGGGCCACTGTTCGGGTCGCTGTTAAAATGGGTTGAAAATGAAGACATTTATTACGAATAGAGACTTTGATTATCAATGAAAATCGTAGAATAAAAGACGAGGTATAAAGTTCTACAAATAATAGACTTGATACTTGTAAAAAATGAAAAGTATGTGTACGGATCAGAAATGCATTTTCTGATCCGAATCTGAGAAAGGAGATGTGCAAAACCCGCCCTCTCTCTCCACCACCAACACGATTCCCTGGATTCCATCACTATCAAAAATAAGATTTTGACTTGAAATATGTATGATCAGTTTTATCTGATAGTGCGAAAAAGAAGGTTATCTGATGACGTCATCCCACTATTTTAACGAATCCCCACTTTTCCTCCTCCATTTCCACGAATCAGCGTGCGTCCTGCCGCTTTCATTTCCAGCCAATCCATGCGTGCATCTAACTGGTGGTCAACGCGTGGCTTGCCCTTTCGCTCCGGGATCTTTGGCCGATGCTTCTTCGTCCTCGCTGGCCTGGAACCTGGTGCTCGCTGGAGCCTTTCATTCCGGAATTGGCGAGCAAGTGAACGCACCAAGTCAAGCACCAAGATGGCCGAGGAGACCAAGAAGCAGCACCTGTCGCTCGTGGTGTGCGGCCACGTCGACGCCGGCAAGTCGACGACGACGGGCCACCTGATCTTCAAGCTCGGCGGCATCGGCGAGCGTGAGATGGCCAAGCTCCAGGCTGAGGCCGAC
>JAASGM010000827.1:0-12669 GCA_023334215.1 Globisporangium cystogenes
AGCTATCAGCTCTCAGCTCTCAGCTCTCGGATAATGTGAAAACTGTTTTTGATATCGGTATCAACCTGGTATCTTTATCATTTTACATTGATCCGATTTTTGGTACTTCATTGAATGAGGAGGAATGAGGACTCCTCATTCCTCCTCACGCCTCCTCATACCTTGTCATACCAGTTCCAATATGTCCGGACAGAGGAGCAGGAGCAGGAGTCCGAGCGCGTCCCTGTCCTCTGCGTCTTCACGCTCTCGTGGCAAGTCGAGCGATCGCCACGACCGCCGACGCTCCAAGGACGCGCGCAAGCCGAAGCGCCACAAGAAGGACGACAAGAAGCGCCGCAGCAAGAAGCACAAGAGCAAACACCGCGACGTTCGCCCGAGCTTCGAGGTGCGACGCAGTGTCATCGGGTGCTCGCTGGTGGCTGGTGACTGGCGAGACGCGTGAGCCTCAGGAGATTGACGAAGTCACTCGCAGGAGGCGCGTGACGTCGCGCATGAGCTGCTGCGTGAGTTCCCGGCGCTGCTCCCGGAGCTCGTGGCGTTACTGCAGCAGCTCAGCGGCGGCGGCGTCGCCGTGATCGGCGGCATCGCGAACAAGCGCATCCGGTCGCAGCTCAAGACGCTCTTCCCGCTGCTGGGACTCTTGAAGGCACGTGCGCCGCTTGTGGTAGTCGCGGGAATGACGGAGTGGGTCGGGCGGTCACTGACGCGCGCGAACGAACGGGCGAGAAGCTGTCGGAGCCCAAGGGGGCGTACGCTCTGCGCCGTAGCAGCAAGCGCGACGACGACGCGTCGTCTCCGCTGACGGAGCTGCTTACTATACTCACAGTGGAGAGCACCGGCGAAGGCACAGGCGAAGGCGCTGGCGGAGGCGAACCGGAGGGGAATGCGCCTCCTGGGGCCGCTGCTGCGTCGCCCGAGCGAACGGAGCGGCGGCAGGCGCCGATCGGACCGGCGATGCCTCCGGGCTTCGCAGCAGGTGCGTTGCTACTGCGGCTTGCGGAGAGCACATCACGCGTCTTCGCTCTCGCTCACGAGCGTTTGCCCCAGCCACGGCGCTCAGCGACGACGACGACGACGACGTCATCGGTCCGGCGCTCCCGGGCACGAAAGGGTTCCGCCCGGCGGACGAGCGCGTGGAGGCGGAGATGGCGCGTCGCGAGCGGGAGCTGCGGGAGGCCGAGTGGGACCGAGCGCGCGGAGGCCCGGCGAGCGACGCAGCGAGCGAGGCGAAGGCGCCGCTCGCGCGCCAGGAGTGGATGACGGTGATGCCCGAGAGCTCGTTCTTCCAGGACTCGTTGGCGCCTGCGGCTCGCCCGCCCGGCAAGCCCGCGGCGTTCCGAAGGTGGGGGGAGCAGCAGCAGCGCTGTCGAACGCGAGCGCGCGAGAGTCTCTAAGCTCACACCTGCCGCGCTTGTTCGCCTCTATCGTGTGCAGCAAGGAGCCGGCGGCTGTCGACCACACGTGGTTCGACGCACCGGAGGAGCGCGACCGCGCGCGCCGAGCGAAACTCGACATGTGCGTGCGAGCTCCCAGTCGGAGTGCTTGGTGCGCTGGCGCAGGTGCTGACGCTGGCTCGCAGCGAGCTGCTCGGCTACGTCCGCGAGGAGAACGCGCCGACCGCCGCCGCGGCGTCTGCGAGTCGCGCAGCAGCGGCGGCCGACGGCGCGAGAGGCGTGAACGAGTCGATCGTGCCGGCTGCGAACCCGGAGGCGGACGACCAGATGCGGCTCGAGATGGAGCGGCTGCGGCAGAGTCGGGGGCCGTCGCTGCTCGAGCAGCACCAGCAGCGCCTCGCGGACGAGGCGAGGCGAGGCGGCGGGAGCGGGAAGAGCAAGGGGAAGGGGGGCTGGGACAGGTTCGTGGGGCTGGCTGTTCGAGTGCGCTCGCTGGTTATGCAGCACGACGACCTCACCTCTTCCTCCTCCTCCTCCTCCGTGTTCGTGTGTGTTGGCGCTTCGCTCGCCAGAGATCGCGATCTGGGGACGCGGCGCGGGATGTCGAACGACGAAGCCTCGCGGATCATCGCGGCGTCGAAAGGGATCAACGCCAAGTTCACGGCGCCGACCGTCTCGCGCCAGTTCCTGTAGCAAGCAGCTCACGCCTGCTTCACTGTCGGCGGCGACTGGCGCCGCAGGAGGCGGCGGAAGATGCCGGCGACCACCTGCGCGGCGCTCTGGAGCGCGCGAGCGAGTGCAACGCGCAACCACCCGACAAGCCACGTCGTCCAAGACGCTTCGGTCGGCGCCTGCGCTGCGGCTGGCGTCGCGCATTGAAGAGGAGCGACCTCGCTCTTGTCTTGGTACAGCCGCCCCACCGCCTCGCGCATCATCTTCTGCTGAAACTGCTTCTGCTGGACGAGCTGCTGCCTGTGCCGCTTCTCGGCTCGATCGATGTTCAGCAGCTGCTTCTCCAGTCGCGGGAGAACGTCGGTCGCGTCGACCGGTTCGCTGCCACGTCCGTCGGTGGCGCTGGTCACGACGGCGATGGCGGCGCGCACGTCGCTCCTTCGAGGGTTGCGGTACACGAGCTCGTCGTCAGTCGGACGTGCAGCCTACAGTCCCGCAACCAAGCAACCAAACAACCAAGCGAGCGCACCTGGCGGCCGCGTAGTCGTTGAGCTTGGCGAGCGCGCGTCCTCGCTGCTGCAGCGCCTTGACGTACGTCGGGCTGATCTTGAGCGCTTCGTCGCTCATCTGCCGCGCCTTCTGCCACTGCTGCGAGAACCAGCGAAGCCTGTCAGCCGCCCGCCGCATGCGCTCGCTCGGCCGCTCCGCCAGCGCAGCGCGTCGCCACCTCCAGCATCAGCATGCACGCGGCCAAGTTGCACGTGAGCGGGAGCTGCGCGGCCAGCTGGCACTGCTCCTTCTCGGCCGCCGTCGCGCCGAAGTCGAGCGCCGCGAGCGCCTGCATGTAGCAGTCGGCCGCCTCGGCGAACGCGCGGCGCCGGAACGCGTCGTTCCCGCGCTGCCGCTGCGCGCCGCCCCACGCGGCTTTGTCGTCGCGCGCGAGCCCCGCGATGCGCTGCGCCGAGTGCTTCACCTTGGCCTGCAGGTCGAGGAGCGCGATCTCCTGGGCCGACGTGTCGAGCATCACGCCGTTGGCCGCCTTGCGCTTGAGCGCGACCGAGACCGACGGGTCCTGCGCCACCGGCGCCATCACCGCGTTGAAGCTCGCGAGCATCTTGGAGACCGTGTAGGCGCCATCGCCTTCGTCGGTGCCGACGGAGCCGCCGCCTATCGTCGCAGAGACCATCGCGTCGAGTGGACGAGCGCGTGAAGCGACGCAGATGGATCTTCGAGTTATGCTGGGCTCACGGAGGCGATCGACACCGACACGTACGCATGTCGGCGAACTCTTCCGCGTTCGCCAAAGAGCACACGACTACCGATAGTCTCCCAACAGACTTGGTGGCTCTCTCAGACTTCGTCGCTCACGCGCGCTTCCCCTGCGCCGCCTTGTGCTTCTTCGTCTGCACGCCCGTCGCCTTTCCGATGCGGCGCAGCAGCTGGAGACTCCACCACCGCGAGAAGCTGCAGAACCAGAGGAGCCACAGCCACAGACACACAGACACACATGAGGAAGGCAGGACGCGCACGTCTCGAGCTCGACCGAGCCGACAACGGTACCGGAAGATCGGGAGCTTGCGGGACGGGTCGTCCGACTCGGACACCGGGTCGCACGCGATCGCGAGGAGCAGGAACTGCAGCAGAGAGTGATGCGGAGGAGCATCAGACCCCACGCCTTCGGTTCTCTCTCGCTCTCTCGCTCTCTCGCTCTCTCGCTCTCTCGCTCTCTCTCGCTCGCTCTGGTACGCACCACTGGGAAGAGCAGCGCGAAGATGCCTTTGCTCACAAAGTTGGGCACGAAGAACGTCGCGAGCGTGAACGGACTCCCAAAGCCAGCGAAGTACGCCCTGGAACAGCCTCAGCCACAGCTCGAGAGGGTCAGTCGATCGGCGCACAGCACCGCCACCTCCTCAGACTGCAGCAGCAGCAGTGCACCCACCAGTTCTGCTCCAGATGCGCGAGGCGCTTCTCGAGACTCCAGCCCGCGAGCGACCACTTGTACTCGAAGCAGTAGAGCGAGTACAACCAGCTCAAGTGGACGAAGCTCGCGACGGGACCGACGACCGGGATCAGGTATGACAGAACAGTCTGCAGCAGGAAGAACGCCACCAGGATCGCGCGGTAGAGCTCGTCACTGCGAGCGCCGCAGAGAGAGAGAGAGAGAGAGAGAGAGAGCGTGTGAGCGTGTGTGTGACTGTGACCACCCAAGCACGACATGGTGCACACAACGGTACCGGATCATGTCGGCGACCGGCGTCGGGTTCGGCTTCCCGTGCAGCTGCAGGTACGCTGAGCAGCGAGCGGCGCAGCGTGTGAGCACGTGAGCACGTGAGCGCAGTTCGGCCGCTCCCAGCAGCCTGCGCACCGTCGTCCGCGATCTCTTGGTACCAGATCGTGTTGAGGATGAAGCTGATGCAGTAGATCGGGTACATCCAGAGCACCTGCGCGCGCCGTGTGTTGCGTCACGCGCAGCCTCTCGCCACCCTCAGCAATCGTCGGCCACCAGCGCACCTGGTAGAGCAGGAAGACGAAGCCGTCGACGCGGTCGCGCACGTCCTCCGCCTGCCCGGGTCTGCGTCCCCCCGCCCACCGCATCCGCCACATACACACGCATACATACGCACAGCTCGTTAGAAGCGCTCGTCTGTGTGTGTGTCGCCACCCACATCCGCCGGACGACCGAGCGACGCACGCACCCCTGCGCGAACGAGTGCTGCAGGATCTCGCCGAAGAGGTGGATGACGGGGATGACGGCGCGGTCGAAGAAGAAGATGCTCCCGAGGAAGATGAGGCCGTTGAGCACGAAGCACTGCGGGTCGCACAGGCCAGCGGCACATGATGAGGACGCGGAGGACGCGAGAGTGCGTCGTAGCTCTTCGCGAGGCGACCGCTACCTTGGCGCTGGAGACGCAGATGAGCCGCGAGTTGAGGAAGAAGAGCAGGATGCGGTGCAGCGAGATCGCGTGCTGGACGCCGCCGCAGAACTCGCGGAACGCGGCGCTCAGCACGCGCTCGAGCGCCGACGGCGGCGACACGCTCGGCATCGTCGTCGTTGTCTTGCTTTCAGTATGAGAAACCCGAAGAACACGCTTTATCTGCTATTTATGTGAACTCTTTATTTTTATGGTTTTCGGTAGTCGGACGTCATGTTGAAGTGAACACTTGTGCACATAAATTGGGGAGCAGCAACATGCAGCAACAACAGCGCAGGCACGGCGCTGGCTGCGAGGGCGTCGCGTGCGAACACACGCTCGGCGAGCAGCCGCTGCACGTCTACGGGTACCTGTGGGCCAAGCCGCACACGCTGGCGAAGAGTAGGGATGGCACCGCCGGAGGGGGCGGAGACGACGGACTGGAACTCGTCGAGGACAGCCGCTTCCGAGTCGTCCTGACCGACACCGTCGTGTTCAAGCACCAGCGGCCCGTCAAGTGGCTCTTCTCGTCCAAGCAGGAGAAGGGCAGAGTGCGTGCGCTGCGGATGCGCTCTGGAAGTGCTGTCGAAACACTGGTTGAACACCGCCTGCCACCAGATCCTGAGCAAGAGCAGGAAGAGCCTGTCGGTCGGCCAGGTCGTGCACGAGTTCCTCGTGCCGAAACTGTACACGCGTGGCACGAACCGCGACGACCCGAGCCTCGTGCTCGCCACCTTCGCGTACACGGAGCGCTGCGCGGCCACAGGCGAGCTCCAGCTCGTGGTGGAGCACCTCGACCGCGCCGGACTGCGTACGTTCGCTGTCGAGTTGAGCGAACGCGTCGGTCGGTAGTCTGTGGTTGACTGGTGCTGTGTGCTGCCTCGTGCTCGCAGTCGCTCTCCAGAACCGAGACAAGCCCGTGCTGAGCGTGCTTCAGCGGTTCGTCCCCACCAAGTCCGGCTACAACCACGCGCTCCAAGCTGTCTTCACGCACGAGAGCTGCGCGATCCGCAAGTGCGTGAACGCCAATCTGGTCGCGGACGCGTCGCTCAGCGTCGCTCAGCGCACGATCACCTTCGAGGCAGACGAGAAGGACCTTCGCACTCGTGCGTGCTGGTCCGACAGCTCTTGCTGTGTGCATCTCCAAGTCACCATTCTGGTCTGTTGTGCTCGCAGGGGACGTGACGAGCAAGGAGCTGCAGCAGAGCATCGAGCAGATCAACGTCGAGTTCAGCGCTCACCTCGAGAGGATTGTCGGCAAAGAGATCGTGCGGCACGTCGCGTACTTCAAGGTGAGAGTGCAGCCACGAGCGAGAACGAGCGGCTCTCACGACACTTGCTCTTCCAGGTCGGAGCCGACGATCGCGTCTACTTCCTGTGGAGCACGCTGGTGTCGTTCGAGCGGCCAGGGAAGACGTTCGCGAAGCACCACCGACTCGCGCTCTCATCGGTCGAGCGACACCGCCAGAGTGCGACCGCCCAGGAGCACGCGCACACAAACAAGCTGCTGGGGCTCTGCTCGCAGCTCAAGTGCTGTCCGGTGTGCAGCCAGATGCTCCCGCGGTCTCAAGTCGACTTCCTGGTGCGTGAGTGCCGCCTTGTGTGAGCGCGGGTTCGTACTCTCAGTCCACTCACACACTGTCGCTCATCGGCAGGTCAGCTACAAGACGGTCATCAGCCACGCGGAAAACGAACTGAGCTCCGTGAGAGGTCGGGACGGTCAGACGCCGGTGCCAGCGATCATGCTCAAGATCTGCGGACCTATGAAGAAGAAGCGCTTCGAGCAGCTCAAGCAGGACTCGACGTTTTTGTGCGTGCACTGTGGGAGAGCTGGAACGGACGAGCTCCGTCCTCGTGACCATCATCTCGATCTGGCTGACGTGGGGTCTCGTTGCACCAACAGGTACCAGACGATTCAACTGTGTCACCCGTGCTCGCTGAAGCTCAATCCTCGCCAGCCTGAGATCTGTGCGACCAAGAGCGGAGAGAGCAGAGAACCTGAAGCCTCTGCTCCTCCGCAGAAGCCCCCAGAGGCGCAGTCTGCTCATGCACTCTTCTGGGGAAGGATGGAGAGGAGAGCGAAAGTATCGAGCGGCGAGCAGACGCCCAGAGCGCGACCGTTCTCCGCCGACATCCCCCGCGTGCGCTTCCACCGGAACTCGTCCACGAGCACGCACAGCAGCAGGCAGTACCTCCGGCATCTGAACCAGCTGCCTCCGTTCGTGCAGGGAGCTTCGTCCAAGACGCGACTCGAAGACGACTCGCAGGACTGCCTTGAGCGTGTGACGCAGCATCTGCAGCGCAAGTTCCACCGAGCGTCGCTGCGGTTCGCGCTCGCTCAGTGCAACATCTTCCCAGCCGATACAGTGGTTCCTGCGAGCATGCTCTGTTGGGTCTGCGGTCCGGAGCTCGTTGCTGCGATCTCAGCTTATGTGCGTGCTCGTATGCAAGCGCTCTTCGTTCGTATCTGTGGATGCTGGTGCTGACGCCAGGAACATTCGTGATACAGTGGACGGAGCTGTGCAGGGCCAGTGGCGCCGACGTCACTGGCGCCTCAGGGATCGATATCGATGCTCTCGACGGCATCCTCATGAGCCGCGTTGCAACTCGAACGGACGGTCGACCTCTTGGCGAAGCAACTGCGTGTACTACGGGAGGAGAAGCTGCTGCTACGGTTCCAAGCAGCAGCCTCGTACCCGCTCGACCCACTCGACCGAAGAGTTCTGGAGCGCTGCTGGTGTCGTCGCGAGCAAACTCCGTCGGAACTCGAGCATCCAGAGGCGCGTCAGCGATGGCGAGGCGGAGTCTGGTGTCGTGCGCCGAAGGTGTTCGTGGTGGTGATCCCAGAGAAGCTGCAGCAGCGATCGACCGCTCACCGACGAGCACAGCGAGCGATGGAGTGTGCGGAGAGGGGAATGACATGCCGACACTTCTGCTGAAGTCCGTGACACCGAGCGACGGAAGACTGGAGAACGCAATTGAGACTTCGAGTAGCAGGCCCTCGATCGACCGATTGGCGAGCACGGAGCTGTCCGAGGACGAGCTCCGAGTGTTGCAGGAGACGCTGTTGCAGTGCGCGTGACGCCACAACCGAGTTCGGATGCGAGTTTGTCGAGCACGACAGTGTGGGGTCGGATCAAAGAGCTGCAGCCTCTGCTGCTGGCTCGTGCGTAGCCACAAGCCAGTTAATCAACCCATGCCACCCGGTTGGGTCGAGGTGTCATAGAGGAAGGCGGCGCAACGAAGCCGTCCTCCATGCGCTCCCAAGTGGCTCACTCAACACAAGGACCTGCCGCTCTCAAAAAGCGCGGGAACGCAATTTGAAAAGCTCTTTTTGCCAAAAATCGTCACTTTTCTGTCCGCGGAAGGCTGAAATGCGATAGTGACAAAAGCGAGGTCGCGAATGAATGGCTGGCGTTCGCTGCAGCCATTCCTCGTTGCGGCCACGCTACGTCCATCGTCGAGCCTCGCCACGCATTTCCCAACGTCGCCGCTCTCTCGCAAGCTAGCAAGTTAGCACTTCGCAGACATGGCCGACTTCAGCCCGGAGCAGCTCGAGGCGTGCCTCCTGCAGCTCACGCACCCGGACACGGAGCAGATCAAGCAGGCGGAGGCCGCCATCAAGGTGTACCTCAAGAAGCTCTCATCCGTGGGCGGCCTCATGACGCAGCTGCAGCTCTCGGGCAAGCCCGAGGTGCGCCAGCTCGCGGCGCTCATGCTGCGCAAGAAGCTCTTCAAGCACTGGCCGAAGCTCGACGAGGCCACGCAGGCGGGCGTGAAGCAGGCGCTGCTCGCGCGCGCCGCCGAGGACCCGGTGCACGTCGTGCGCTCGGCGGTCGCGACGCTCATTGCGAGCCTCGCGCTGCACGAGGTGCCTGCGGGCAAGTGGCCGGAGCTCATGGTGTTCATCAACACGTGCGCGGCGAGCGCCAGCGAGGACCAGCGCGAGATCGCGATGAAGCTGCTGCAGCTGCTGGGCGAGTCGATGGGCACGCACCTGCAGCCGCACTTCAACGACCTCAAGAACATCTACGCGGCGGCGCTGCAGGACGCGCAGAGCCTCAAGGTGCGCGTGGCGTCGATGCGCGCGGCGTGCGCACTCGTGGACTTCCTGGAGGACCACGACCTGCGGTCGTTCCAGACGCTCGTGCCGCTGCAGCTCACGGTGCTGCAGCAGTGCGTGGCGAACGGCGCCGAGCCGGAGGCGGTCGAGTTCCTCGACGTGTTCTCCGAGATCGCGTCGAACCCGTTCCCGATCCTGGACCAGGCGTTCCCGGCGTTCATCGAGCTGCTGCTGCAGGTGATCGTGCACGACAAGCTCGAGGTGAGCACGCGCGCGTCGGCGTCGTACGCGCTCGGCGAGTTCCTCAAGAAGAAGCCCAAGACGATCGGCAAGAAGAACCTCGTGGCGAGCATCTTCACGACGATGCTCAACATCGTGGCGGGCGACGACGACGTGTCGTGCGGCCTTATCTCGGGCCTGCTCGAGCGCGATCAGAAGGACGGCGGCGACGACGACGACGACGAGGACGAGTCGCCGGGCCACCTCGCGCAGCAGACGCTCGACAGCCTGGCGCTCAGCGTACCGGCCAAGTTCCTCAACCCGGTCGTGTTCGGCATCTGCAACGAGTACATCGTGTCGGCGGACGCGCGCAAGCGCAAGGCGGGCGTGCTGGCGCTCGGCATCCTCTCGGAGGGCTGCTGCGAGTTCATGTGCGAGAACGTCAAGGAGCTGCTGCCGGCGGTCTACCGCGTGGCGCAGGACCCGGACCAGAAGGTGCGCGAGGCGGCGTGCTTCGCGCTCGGCCAGTTCGCCGAGTTCCTGCAGCCCAACATCATGGACCACTACACGGACATCCTGCCGATCGGCATCGCTCTGCTGGACGACAGCACGAGCGCGATCAAGGCCACGGCGCTGTACGTGCTGGACGAGATCACGCAGAGCATGGAGAGCCACCAGGTGCTGCCGTACCTGGACACGCTCGTGACCAAGCTCGTGGCCGTGCTGCGCTCGGCGACGCCGCAGCTGCAGAAGATGGCGCTCGACGCGCTCGGGTCGATCGCGCTCGGCGCCAAGGACGCGTTCCTGCCGTACTTCCAGTCGGTCGCGGAGCTCATCCAGCACTTCTGGAGCATCACGGACCCCAAGTTCTTCTTCCTGCGCGGCGCCTCGATCGAGTGCCTCGGGTACCTCGCCACGGCGCTCGGCAAGGACGCGTTCCGGCCGTACTTTGCGGCGTCGATGCCGTTCGTCTTCGCGTCCTTCGAGCTCGACGACTCGGAGCTCAAGGAGCAGGCGTTCGTGTACTTCATCAACATCACGAGCATCTTCAAGGACGAGTTCGCGCCGTTCCTGGACGAGGCCGCGACCCACGTGCTCCGGGAGATCGAGAGCGACGAGGGCATCCGCGTGGTGGACGACGAGGAGGACGCGCTCGAGGCGCTCGACTCGGACGACGACGAGGACGACGACGAGAACGTGTTGCGCCACATCAGCATCCGCACGGACGCGCTCAACTCCAAGGTGCGCGCCGTGGCGGCGGTCGAGGAGATGGCGCTCAACTGCGGCGCTATCTTCGACCGGTACATCCCCAAGTTCCTCGAGGCGCTCGCGCCGCTCACCGAGTACATCCACGAGGACGTGCGCGCGGCCGTGGCCGAGGCGCTCGCGGCGCTCGTGATCAGCTCGTTCGACGCGTCGCACCCGGGCAGCGTCGACGCGCAGGTGTGGACCAAGGGCGACTTCAACAAGGCGATCCTCTCGGGCAACAACACGGTGATCGTGGACGCGGTCATGAAGAGCCTGCTCGAGATGCTCGAGGACCCGGAGGAGGTCGTGGTCGAGAAGACGTTCAACGCGATCAAGGCTATGTCGGCGCGCGTCGGGCCGGTCGTGACGGTCGACCACCTCGCCGAGATCACGCGCGTGACCACGGCGGTGCTTACGAACACGCACGTGTGCCAGGCGACGGCGGAGGACGACGACGAGGACGAGGACGCCGAGGGCGGCTCGGTGCTCGAGTCGGCGTCCGAGCTCATCGGCGTGCTTGGCAAGTGCTACGGCGAGCAGTTCCTCGCGACGTTCCAGGAGCTCTTCCCCAAGCTGCTGGCGTTCGCGCAGGGGCTGCGCGCGTCGCGGGACCGCGCGGCGGCCGTGGGCTGCTTCGCCGAGGTGCTGCGCGAGCTCGGGCCGGCGGCGCTCGGGTTCGTCGAGAGTGTCTTCCCGGTCGTCGTGCAGGGCCTCGCGTCGGACAACTACGTGCTGAAGGCGAACAGCGCGTTCTGCGTGGGCATCCTGGCCGAGGTGAGCGGCGCGAAGCTGTACCCGGCGTACGAGCAGATCCTGCACGCCCTGCGCCCGCTCTTCGAGTCGGAGGGCAGCGACGACGTGGTGGTGGACAACGCGTGCGCGGCCGTGGCGCGCCTGATCATCGCGGGCGCCGCCTCGGTGCCGCTCGAGCACGTGCTGCCCGTGTTCCTCGGCGCGATGCCGCTCAAGGCCGACTTTGACGAGAACGGCGTCGTCTTCGCGTGCCTGAACGGCCTCGTGCAGTCGCAGAACCCGGCGGTCGTGGCGTTCGTGCCGCAGATCATCGAGGTGTACGCCAAGGCGCTGGCGCCGACCTCGAGCCTGGACGAGGAGCAGCAGGCCGAGGTCAAGGCGTGCGTGCGCGGGCTCCTGGGGGCCTTCGAGGCGCAGATCAAGGAGGTGGCGGCGCAGCTGAGCCCGGAGCTCCAGGCGGCGCTGAGCTCGGCGCTCCATTAGTTTATTGCCCACCAAGGAGCAGCACCCACCCACCACCCACCCCACCCGTGCATGTGAGTGACCCCCGCGCGTGCGCGCCGGAGGCCGCGCGATGTTTAGACCCCCTATAGCCATTTGATAAGCAGCAGCTCAGCACGACTAGCGTTCGAGTCTAGTGCGGTTGTCTCTCTACTGCTGCGTGGCGCCGAGGAGGAAGCCGCGCAGCAGCTCGAGCGCCTTGTAGCGGTGTGAGATGGCGTTCTTGGCGGCCTTGTCCATCTCGGCGAACGTGGTGTCGAAGCCGTCGGGCTGGAAGATCGGGTCCCAGCCAAACGTGGACGGGCCGCGCGCCGGCACGATCACGCCGGGCGTCCGCCCCACGAAGACCTTGGGGTCGGCGTCGTCGGCGCCGCTCGCGTACGCGAAGATGCACTGCGCATACGCCGACTTGTCCGGGTACGCCGCGAGCAGGTTGTTGAGCCCTTCGTGGCCAGTCTTCTCGAGAAACCACTTGACGTACGGCCCGGGCAGCCCCTGCAGCGCGTTGAAGCAGAGCGACGTGTCCTCCACGAGCACGGGGCCGCGCACCTCCCGCGCCGCCAGCCGGCACTTCTCGCGCGCGATGTCGGCCGGTTCGCCCTGCAGCTCCGGCAGGTCCACCGCCTGGTTGCGCAGCTCGAAGGGAAAGTCGGCGCCGAGGATCGCCA
This sequence comes from Globisporangium cystogenes, assembly GCA_023334215.1. Taxonomy (NCBI): domain Eukaryota; phylum Oomycota; class Peronosporomycetes; order Pythiales; family Pythiaceae; genus Globisporangium; species Globisporangium cystogenes. Next base: position 12,431 of record JAASGM010000827.1, read on the forward strand.
CGACCTCCGCCAGCTTGTTGCGGTTGCCTGTCACGAACGTCACCACCGGCTTGCTCGCCATCTCGATCTTGATGCGCTTGGCGTGGAATGGAAGGTTAAAAACCGATAGTGAAGTTGTCGAGTATTGCTACCATCCACACATTTGGGTCTGGTAATGAAGAAAGACAGGATCCAGGAGAGCTGAGAGCTGAGAGCTGAGAGCTGAGAGCTGAGAGCTGAGAGCTGAGAGCTGAGAGCTG
>JAASGM010000828.1:0-12662 GCA_023334215.1 Globisporangium cystogenes
GAAGCATCAAGGACAGACTCTTGTTGAGAAGATCGGACGATCTGAGAGATGAGAGCTGTTGTCGTGGACGTATCAAGGCTGGAGGAGAGAGAGAGGGAGTGAGATGCAAGTGACGACACACGATCAACGGTTCATCGTCGCAGGAGACGTTCGTGATGTTCCACCCCCGAGGTCCCGTGGTCTCTTGCTCATTCGCGATTTGAACACCGAAATGGTGGGAGCGCTGGAGCCGGCGACCTTCGCGGCGCTCTTCCTCGCACCAGCGGCGGCCATCTGCTCGCTCGCGCTGCGCGACGCGTCGGCGCTTTCGCTGCACGCGGCGCTCAACGCGGCCGCGGTGCTCGTGTGCACGCCCGCGGGCCTCTGGCTGGTGCTGCAGCGGAAGCAGGAGCCGAGTCACGCGACCAGGTACACTTGTTATCTACCAACTCACTGCGCTGGACGCCGGAGCACGGGACGCTGCTGATACTTTGACTGGTAGAGTGCGCCTCACGCAGTGGCATCTCGGCGTGAACGTCGCGGCGACGCTGCTGGTGAGTGTCTCCGGAGTCGTCGCGTTCGGCGCCAAGCGGGCGGCGGGCGAGCGGCACTTTGTGTCGCGCCACTCGTGGGCGGGGCTCGCGGTCGCGCTCTTCCTCGCGCTCAACGTGTTTCAGGTGCGTCGACGCGGCGTCTCTCTCGTGAGCTGCTGGCTGCTACTAAGTACCTGGGAGAGTACTGACGAGTGGCGCGTGACGCAGGGCGTGCTGCTGACGTACGAGGGCAAGCGCGCGAACTGGCAGTGGAAGGACGAGACCCACGGACTCGTCGGGACGCTCGTGTACGTCGGCAGCGCCGTCACGCTCGTCTACGGCGTGCAGAGTGAGTTGTGGGCAGCGGAGCTCGTCGGACCCGAGTGGCGCCAGCGACTTGCGGTTCTCATCGGCGTCGCGCACGCCGCGCTGCTTGCGCGGATGGCGCGGATGTCCAAGTCGACGCCTGTCGCGTCGACTGAGGCAGCGGGCAAGACCGAGTGAAGTCACGACGCGCTCGGCGATGATGACAGCGCTCGAGAGGAGCTACCGAGCAAGAGAGCGAGCGGTCCACTTCATCACGATCTGGTCGCCCATGACATCACACCAAGTCCACTTGAATTTCGGTTTCTCAAAACTGTATAGAGTGATACATAAAGTTAAATTATCACTCAACACACTCCAGACACTTGCAATTGTTCTGCTTATACAATACCCTTTGAAACTAGTTTCTCAAATATTCATCGTATACGAAAGGTGTATCCAAAGTACCTCAAAGAGCCCTGTTTCGTTCACTGCCTGGACCACCACAACCGAATCCGCAGACCACCGGGAAGGCCGACCGACCCCTCTCGCCCCCGCCCGACGCACCCGCGATGGCCGTCAACAAGCTCGAGCTCCTGGTGCTCGGCGCGCTCTTCACCGCGCCTTGCGGCCTCATCCTCGTCAAGTGCGCCGAGGCGCCGTCTCTCTTCGCGCTGCACCCGGCGGCGAACGCGCTCGCGTTCCTCGTCTTCTTCCCTGCGTGCGTCCTGCGTGCGAGCGGACGAGAGCGATGCGCCTCCCCCTTGCTAACTCGTGATTTACTACAGCTCCGTGTACGCGATGCTGGTGCGCAAGGAGTCCTCGGACTTCAAGACCCGGTGAGCCAGCGAGTGTCCTCCGGGTGACACGCAAGCGTCCTCCGGCTGACACGCGTGACATGTCGGCTGTTCGGTGTTCGCAGCGTGGCGCTCGTGAAGCTGCACATGGCCCTGCAAGTCGCGGCGCTCGCGGCGATGGGTGCGGCCGGCGCCGCCGCCTTCATGGTCAAGGAGGCGTACAGCAAGCCGCACTTCACGTCCACGCACTCGTGGCTCGCCGGCGCCACCAGCACGCTCTTCACGCTCAACCTGCTCGGCGTGCGTTCGTGAGCCACTGGTCTGAGCTTGTGGGAGGGGACGCTCGCCTCACGCGGATGTGCTGCGCAGGGCCTCGGCACGACGTTCGCCGGCAAGAAGACGAGCTGGCAGTGGAAGAACCCGGGCCACCGCATCGGCGGCGTGCTCACGTTCCTTCTCGGCGGCACGACGACGGCCTACGGCGTGTACAGCGGCACGTGGGGCGCGTCCAACTTCGGCGCCGACCAGCAGTTGATGGTCGTGGCGCTCATCGGCGCGGCGTACTCGCTGCTGCTGCTCAAGGCCGCGTTCACCAAGGCCGCCAAGCTGCCGGCGCAGAAGAAGCACGAGTAGGCTGGACGAGCGCGAGCGTGTGTACTCTCCCACGCCGCTCTTGATCCCCAATGGAGCCACGTTGCCCGCCGCTGCTTCGTCCTCCGACCAGCCTACTGCTGGGCCCCGCCGCCTGCCTGCGGTTCGCTGGACCTCTCGTGCTGCTCATCGTCGGCTCCGCTCGAAGGTTCAGCGGACTGAGCGCTGTCAATGGCTGTCGGATCTTCGTCAGCTCTCGTCTCAACGTCGCTCGTCTCAATGTCGTCACTGCTCGACGCTGCCGTCGAAGGTGGAAGAGCGACCGCCTCGACGGCCGCAGGCGCCGGCGATCGGAGCCTCCGCGACACCGGGCGGCAGCGCTGGTTCTCGGCCAACTCGAGCTGCAGCTCGCGGTTCCGCTCGCGCAGGAGGAAGATCTCCTTGTGCAGGTCCGCGACGACCTGCTCGTGCTGCTGGCGCATCTCGAGCTCGCGGCTCCGCATCTCCTTGACGCGCGACCGCAGCGTCGCTTTGCTCCACTCGACGAAGACCGAGCGCACGAGGCCGCGCTGCTGCACGACCATCGCGGTGAGCTGGGCGCCCTTGGTGTTCAGCCGCTCCTCCCTCTTCTGCCGCACGAGCAGCTTCCACGCGTGGAAGACGCTGCCGAGCGACCGGTAGAGCGACTGCACGATGCGCCGCAGCACCACCTGGTGCCGCTTGAAGCGCAGCGCGCGTCGCTGCGAGTCTTCGCGGAGCTTGAGCGCGAACGGCACCTTGGCGAGGAAGAACGCGAGCGAGCGCGGCGCCGCCGTGGGGCCGTACAGCGTCGATGTGTATCGGCTCCTCGCCTGCGTTCGCTGCGAGCTGCGGGCGGTCGTTCGTCTCGGCGCGCCGCTCTGCTTGCGGTCGTCGGAGGCGTCGCTGTCGTCACCGCTGCGGCCGGCGCTCGCCGAGCCGCTCGAGTCGCTGCCGTCGTCAGCGCGACGTGGCGAGTCGCTCGAGCTGCGTCGCCGCCGTCGCCGTCGGCCGTGCTTGGATCGAAGACCCGACGCGTCCTTGTCGCGGTCGCTCCCGGCTTCCTCGCCCGGCTCCCGCTTGTCGTAGTCGGCGAACATGGCGCGGAAGATCTCCTGGCGCGCCTGGAAGAGCGGCTGCTTGGCGTGCGAGAGCGCCGCCGACTGCGAGAGCGCGAACACCGTGCGCTCGACCAGGTGCGCGAACACTGCGATGCGCAGGCGGACGTGGAAGCGGGAGGACGGGAGCTGCTGCTCCTTGTCGGCGGCGCTCGCTGAGCCTCGGCGACCTGCGGCGCTGCGACTCTGCTGCGCCATCTTGTCGCAGAACGCGAGCGCCTCCGGAAGCTTTGCCTGCACGAAGTGCTCGAGCGACTCGTACACGAGGAACTCGTGCTCGTAGCTCTGCAGCCACGCGTCGAGCGTCATCGTCCCCACCCGCGTCGACGACGAGGCCCCGAGCGCGCCGGCAGCGCGCAGCAGCGTCTCGACCGCCTTCGCGTCCGATCGACTCGCAGCAGGAGCCTCCGGCAGCCACGATGGGTTCCACGGCACCGGGTCGCGCGGCTCGTAGACTGCTGGCTTCTCGTCTGCTGCGGGTCTCCCGCCGCCGCTCTCGCGACGAGCAGAGAGCGGCGAGAGCGGAAGTGCGCGGAGCACCGCGGCGCGCTGCTGCTGCTGCAGCTGGTGGAACTTGCGCGGCGACACGTGACGTAGGCTCTTGCCGAGCGGACTCGCGTGCTGCGGGGCTCTCGGCTTGGACGGAGCGGCGCTGCCGTCTCTGCTGTTGCTGAGCGCCAGGGGCGAGCGGGGCTCTCGAGACGCGTCCATCGTGCGTGGCGCTTACACGGTTTCACGACTGGTCCAGCGTCGGTCGATCTGATCAGTCGAGACGACGTCCTCCTTCTCCTCGCAGGATGATGGCCGGGCACGTCGAGCTCCGTGTGAAGCAGAAGCCTCGCAAGCCGCCGGCGCAGCGAGCGGTCTCGACGACGCACCGCGAGCTCCCGCCGTCCTACGACGAGGCGCTCATGATCCCCGAGAGGGCGGAGCCAGCGCCGCCTCCTGTTGCCCATGATCGCTCCACGCTGCCCGACACGGCGCCAGACGAGCAGCTCCAGTCGCCGTCCGCAGCAGCAGCAGCAGAGCAGGCGTCAACGCCGACACCTCCCGTTGGTAGTGAGGACAGCAGAGCGGAGACGGAACTTGCAGCAGCAGCAGCAGCCATCGGGGTGCCGCCGTCAGAGCTGTCGATCCGGTCGCTCAGGTCGGAGCTGCTGCGCGCCGATACCGCAGGCTTCCGGAGGCACAACAGCATCAAGGAGGAGGTCGAGGAGCTCGTCGAGAGCGACGGCAGCGACGGCGAGGGACACGTGGAGCGCGCTGACGACGACGACGACGACGACGACGAGCAGACGTACTCGGACGACGATCTCGAGTTCGAGGCCTACGAGGACGAGGACGCACCACGAGAGAGCGACGCGGCGCCACCGATGGAAGAAGCGGACGCCGTCGCGCAAACCCGAGCCGCTGGTCCGGTGGAGAGCTTGGAGGCAGCACGAGAGCGCAGCTCTTGCAGCGCAGCTCCGAGCAAGCGGAGCTGCTTCGCGACCGCCGAGCCCAGCAGCTGCGTGTACGACGAGCACACGTACGCGATCGTGTCGCGCCTCCGCGCCGCGAACAAGAGTCTGTCGACGCAGCTGGAGAAGCAGACGCGACTCGTGGGCCACCTCCAGGAGGAGCGGAAGCAGCACCAGCAGCTCATCCTCACGCTGCGCGCCGACCTGCAGATGCACAAGCAGGCGCTCAAGAGCCTCCAGTCGCCCAGTCGACGGCCGCACTCGAGCGACGACGTGCTCTCGAGCTGCGCCAGCGGCTGCGTGTCGCCCCGCTTGCCTCGCGTGGCGAAGGAGAGCTCCTTCTCTCGCGACGTGGCGCTGTCGACGGCTCCGACGAGTCCGCGACCAGGCTTCGCGAGCCGCGGCGACACCAGCGGGTCCACTCGGTGCGGTGTCGACAGAACCCCGGCTTCTCCTCGGATCTTGGCGCACCCGACGTCGCCGCCGTCACCAGCAACGTACAAGCGCTCCCGAGCCGCCAGTCCGCGGAGTCGAGAGACGCGCAGCTCGAACGCGCGCGACGGAGCGGCCGCGTCCACGAACAACAGCGCGAACGCGCTGCAGCAGCTGCTCGAGAAGCACGCCGCGCGGCTCGAGAAGGTGGAGCAGGAGAGGAAGGAGGCGCAGCTTCGCCACGGCCACCAGCTCGCCAACTACTCGCACGAGCTCTCGCGGCTCGAGCGCCAGCTGGAGCACGCGCACAAGCTGGGCCAGGAGAAGGAGAACGAGCTGCGGCTGCTCAAGACGCGGCAGCTCTACGCGCATGGCGGCGGCGCTGCCGAGCACCACGGAGCAGCGCAGCCGCGCGGGCTGCTGGCGGACGACTTCTGGCGGAGCCTGACGCCGCCCGGCGCCGCCACTGGCGGTGGTGGTGCGGCGCAAGTCAGCAGCAGCGCGTCGCTCTCGACGCACATCGGACTCGCGTTCGAGCAGCTGCTCTCGCACCACGCGGGGTCGCCCCACGACCACGCGCTGGACGCGAGCACGCGCGAGTGGCTGCGCGAGCTGCGCCTGTGCGGCGCGCAGCTGCTGCAGCTGCACCGGTCGTTCCAGGGCATGAGTGGCACGTTCCAGCGCCTGGCCGAGAGCAGCCACCTGTACCAGCTCGCCGAGACGCTGGCGCGGGAGGCGCGGGAGCTGCTGCGCGCCGAGCAGGCGCTCGTGTTCGTCGTCGACACTGCGGAGCAGGAGTTCTGGTGCCGCGTGCCGCGCGCGGCGGACGCCAAGGACATGGTCACCGTGCGCTCCAAGCTCATGCCGTTCGCGACGTCGGCACCGCACCGGGGGGAGAGCCACGCTGCGGCTCCTTCTCCGTCGTCAGCGTCGCCGTCGTCGTTGGCAGCGCACCACCTCGGTGCCGGACGCCTCCCGTGCGGCCTCGCGTCCTTGGTGCTGCACACGAAGAAGCCGCTGCTGCTCCCGGCGGGCGGCACGACGCGGCACCCGTGCTACTCGACCGCGAGTGACAACACCGACCGGCTGCTGAGCCACCCGGGGGCGTCGACGCTGCTGCTGCCGCTCGTGCACCGCGGGCAGGCGCTCGGCGTGGTGCAGCTCTGCGGCAAGCTGGCGGTCGTGGCCGCGCTCGGGCTCTCGGTCTCGCTCGAGAAGAGCGACGCGTTCACGGCGGAGGACCAGGCGCTGCTGCAGCTGCTCGCGCACTTCGCGAGCGGGCTCTTCCCCAAGGTCGCGTACTTCACCGAGGTGGAGAGCAACAAGGTGAACGAGGAGACGCTCATCCAGCTCGCGCCCGAGATCTTCACGTGCCTGCGCTTCGAGGAGCTCGGGAAGATCGTGATCCAGAACGCCAAGGAGATCCTCGACGCCGACCGCTGCTCGCTCTTCGTGGCCGACAACGCCGAGCGCTCGCTGCACAACTGGCAGAGCGACATCAGCGGCGGCGCCGTGCAGGTCTACGACAGCTCCAAGCGGTCGGGCATGACGATCCCGTTCGGCCACGGCATCGTCGGGCTCGTGGCCGAGACGCGCCAGGTCGTCAACATCCCGGACGCCTACGCCGACCCGCGCTTCAACGCGTCGTGGGACAAGAAGACGAGCTACCGCACCAAGAGCATGCTCGCGGTCCCGATCCTCGCCAACACGACCAAGCGCCAGCCGATCCGGCGCACGAGCCACCACCACGACAAGTTCGGCGCGCAGCAGCAGCCGTCGTCACCGCCGTCGCCGTCCTCAGGAGACGCCAGCGCCTCCGCCGCCTCCACCTCTGCCACGACCGACGCGGTGCTGCTCGGCGTCGTGCAGGTGATCAACAAGTCGGGCGGCGCGCCGTTCCGCGCCAAGGACGAGTTCCTGCTCAAGACGATCTCCAAGCTCATCGCGCTCGCGATCGAGAACTCACAGCTCTTCCAGCAGAACCAGGAGCTCTGCGCCAACGTCGGCCGGCTCATCGCGCGCGCCGACCTCGCCGAGGCTCTGATCAGCCTCGGCGCTTCGGCCGAGGACATTATCGGCGTCGAGAGCGCCGCGGTGTACGTCTACGACCCCGTCGCGCGCGAGATGGTCACGTTCCACCGCAAGCGCCGCCACCGGATCGTGCTCAAGGAGCCGATGTACCACAACTCGCTCTTCGGCGACGCCGTGCGCGCCAGGGAGGTGCTCCTCATCAACGACGTGGCCGCCGCCGCGAGCTTCAACGCGTACGTCGACAGCATCGGCGGCATCACCGTGCGCAACGCCGCGTTCGCGCCGCTGGTGGTCGAGGACTCGGAGGTTCTCGTCGTCGGTGGTGGAGCTGCTGGCGGCGGTGGCCCCGGCACCCGGCTTGTCGGGCTCGTGCACCTCGTCAACACCAAGGGCCGGAAGGTGAGCTTCGAGCCGCACGACCTCTTCCTCTCGATCGTCACGAGCCTCTGCTGCAGCGTCGTCGCGAGCATCCTCGACAAGCACGTGGCGCTCAAGCAGGCGGCGCAGACGGCGCGGCTGCTCGATACGTCCATGTGCTTCTTCCGCGAGATGAGCCCCATCGGCGTCATCAACGCCGTCTTCAACGCCTGCATGAGCATCTTCGCGGTCGAGAAGGCCCACCTGTTCCTTTGGGAGCCCGACCGGCGCCACATGTGGACGTCCAAGCTGCTGCCGTACGCCGAGACGGCTGGCAGCAGGAGCAGCAGCAGCAGCAGCGCAACAGCACTCGGCGCCGACGATTACCACTCGCCGCCGCTCGCCGCGCAGCACCGCCGGATCTCCGTGCTCACGGACCAGAAGCTCACGGTGCCGACCACCGAGGGCTTGCTCGAGCACGTGCTCGCCAGGGGCGCCGTGGTGCTCGTGCGCCACTGGCTCGACGCCGCCGACGCGGACAAGGACGCCGCCCCGGCGCCGCCGCACACGCTGCGCGCCAGCGCGTCGGACGACAAGATCGGCTTCGTCAAGCACGCGGTGGTCGCGTGTCCGGTCTGGGACTCCGCCGGGCTCGAGGTCGCCGGCGTGCTCGTGCTGCTCTTCCCGCGCGACCGCGCGCCGCAGCTCGCCGAGCTCACGAACCTCCCGATCCTGTGCCGCCAGATCGCCGGCGCGCTCAACGTGTGCAGCGACCTGGGCGCCGTGACGGGCCGGAGCCGGCGGCTCCAGGCCATGCTCGAGATGTCCATGAAGCCGCCGGCGCGCGCCGTGTCGCTCACGCTGAGCGCGCGCGGGCAGCTCGCGACCTTCTCGCAGCCCGTGAACCTGCTCACGCCGGGCTTCAGCGTCGGGTTGCTCGCGGCGAGCGTCCACGCGACCGCGGCGCTCAACCTCACGGTGCGCTCGCTGCCGATGGACGACGACGGGAACCGCTGGGGCTTCCAGCTCTCGGCGGCCACGGTGCACGACATGAGCGCCGAGCACTTCGCCAAGTGGCTCGGCAAGAACCTAGCGGCGCCGCAGGCGTTCGACAAGCTCCGCGCCGACCTGCAGAGCGTGTACGTGCGCAAGGAGACGGCGACGGGCGAGGTCGACCGCTCGGCGCTCGGCGCGGCGGCCGACGCGAGGCCCTCGGCGCTGCCCAAGGCCGCGACGTTCGCGCTCCGCCAGCTGCTCTGGGACTTCGTCGACAGCGCCTGGCGCGTCGACATCCGCCGGGCGTGCGAGATGTTCGACGCCGTGGACCCGACGCGCCAGCGCCGCGTGTCGCGGAGGCACCTCGAGCAGGTGCTCGCGACCGGCGGCCGCGGCGTGCGACTCGACCCGACCGACTGGGACCTGCTGCACTCGCTCTTCGCCGACCCCACGACGGACCTCGTGCCCGTCGAGCGCATGTTCGAGGCGCTGGCGCCGGCGCTGCGCGTCGTGCCGCGCTTCTCGTACGAGCTCGTGCCGATCCTCGACGCTGTCACGCAGACGGTCGTCAGTGTCCACCTCCTCCTCACGGCGCTCTGACACACCCGCACACACGGTGGCACAAGTAGCGGTAGATAAGCTGGTTGGTAGTCGGTCGTACACAACGCGGTGCCCTCGTCAGTCCACCTGGTCCATCTCTTCGTCCTCCTCGATGCTGCTGCTGCTCTCTCGACGGCTGAGGAGATCGCTCGCGGACAGCGGCGTCGAGATCGACAGTGACGAGGAAGGCGACGAGGGCGACGAGGGCGACGACGGCGACGACGGCGCCAGTTCGAGCGGTGGCAGCTCCTCGTCGCCCTCCGTCTCCTCGTGCTGCTCGCTCTCGCGCTGCGGCGTGAAGCCGAAGTTCCGGCGCAGCGAGCGCCGCATGAACTCCAGGAACGACGGGTAGTTCGACCCGCTCGACGCCGCCGAGCTGTCGGAGCTCATCGACGACGACGACGCCGACGAGTCGCCGCGCACTCGCTCCTCGGACGCAGTGCGCACCTGCCCAACGCCTTCAACTCGCGCTCGCGCGTCGGCTTCTGCGATCTCCGGGATCACGCCCAGCGACGGCGCCGCAGCAGCGGACTCGCTCGCCGCATCGCCATCTTCCGCGTGACCGCGAGCGTCGTCCGACTCGTCCCGGTCGCTCGGAGACGGGATCGTGCGGTACGCGAACGCGCCACTGCTCGTCTGCGTCGCGCTCCGACTGTTGCCCGGCGCTGCTGAGTCGCGCCGGTCGTCGTCGTGGTCGTCGCTGTCGGCCCCGAACGAAGTGCCGAAGAAGTCGTCGTCGAGGAAGTTGACGAGGTTCTGGTCCACCGTTCGTCGTCGGCGAGTGGCGGCGGTCGGCGACGCCGCCGCGCGGCTCTCGTGGCGCCGACGGAACGAGCTCAGCAGTGGCATGCGGCTGTGGTCCGCGCTGCCCTCCCCGTCGCTGTCGTGACTGTCGTCCGCTTCGTCATTCACGAGCGACCGCCCGTCGCTGCCGCCAAGTGGCTCGCGAAGGCTCGGGAGGCCGAACGCCACTGGGTCGGCAGCAGCCGGCGGCGTCTGCGGCGATCGCAGCCGGCGCGTCGACGGCGCGTTCGTGGGCTGGAGGAGCGATCCGTTCGACGCGGCGCGCGCGAGCGACGCGAACGACTGGAGCGACGACGGCGCGAGGATCGCGTGGATGTGCACGTCGATGTTACGCCGCACGGGCTGCGACTCGGCCGGCGCTCGCATCGCCGACGAGATCAAGTCGCGCACGCCGAGCGACGTGTCCTGCGCCTCGAGCGCGCTCGGGACGGACGCCGGCTGCCGCGCAGAGCGACCGCGCATCGCCGCGGCGCGCGCCTGCTGCGCCTGGCGCTCCTGGTTGTAGCTCCGCAGCTCCGGCACGAGCAGCGGCTCGAGGCAGTGCGCCGAGTCCGCCAGCACGCGTCCGAAGCGGTCGAACATCGGCGCCATGAAGTGCGCCATCTCTGACAGCTCCTCCGTGTGCCGCGCGTTCTCCACGTCCCGCTGCGAGTCGGCGCCGGCGGCCTCGTCGTCGAAGCGCGCGCTCCGAGGCGGCTGCTCCTCGCACAGGTCCGCGAAGCGCTCGACGTGCGGCGTCAGCTCGCGCAGGAGGTCGCGCAGCGCAGCCACCATCTCGCGCACGTCCGTGCCGCCCACGCGCGGCGCGTTCGGCAGCCGCGTCGCGGGCATCGGCGACAGGTGCGACGACGAGACCGTGTGCACCGTGCGCGTGCGGAAGGCGGCGATGCGGTCCGAGTCGAAGTCGAGCCACTCGTCCCAGCGCGACGGCCACCCGTGGTAGTGCACGAGCACCTTGTCGTCCGAGATGGCCATGACCGTGCACTCGAGCCACTGGTTCACCGTGTCCTTGACGTCGAGCCACTGCCCCACGAAGAACCGCCGGCGGCCGCGGCGCGTCGGCGACGGCACCCGCGTCGCCAGTGGCGTCGATGGCGTCGATGGCGGCGCGTCGACGTCCTCGAAGCTCATCTCTCGCGCGCGCGCGAGCTCCGCCTGGTGCTCGAGCGCCTCGCTCGGCTGCGTCGGCGGCAGAGCGGCGGTCGAGAGCACCGTGCGCAGCGTCATCATGCCCTGGAGGATGTGGTCCAAGTTCGGCCGCGCGCCGCCGCCCGTCGCGAGCCCCAAGTCCGCCGCGACGCCCGCCGACGAGTCCTCGAGCACGTCGTCGCCGAAGAGCTCGCGCAGCCCGTGCAGCCGCGTCTCGGGCGCCGCTTCTCTCGGCACGCGGTCGCCCAGCGCCTCGCGCAGCACGCCCATGTTCCACGCGGTGCCCGTCGGGTCTCCGGGGCCCGGCGAGCGCCGGCGCGTGGTGGCCGCCGCCGCCGGCTGCGGAGTGGCGACCGCCTCGCGGCTCAGCTCGTCCTCGTCGCTCATGAGGCGCCGCATGTACGCGAGGTTGCGGCGGATCGCCGAGCCCACGACCTCCTCGTCGGCCGCCTGCTGCTGCGTCGATGACGCTGCCATCGACGTCGGCGGCGACGACGACGCAGCTGCAGTCGCGCCAACCGCCGCCGCGCTGGCGCTCGGCTTGGCCACGACGTGCACCGTGTGGCCGTCGCGGATGTCGTAGGCGGCGAGCGCCGCGCCGTCCTTGAGCAGCTTCCCGCGGTAGATGAGCCGCTGGCGGTAGACGGGCACCTGCGTCGCGTGCGCCACGGCCACGCGGAAGCTCGCGACGCTCATGGAGCGCGCGGCCGCCACCTCCACCACGCGCTCGTCCAGCAGTTTGAGGCGCACGCGCAGCGCGTCGTCGGCGTCACCTTCTGCAGCGCCGCCGGCAGCTGCGGACGCGCCTCCTGCGGCGCTCGCGATTGCGCCATACGACGCGCCGCCGTCCGGAGTCGCAGGCAGCGCAGCCGCCGCTTCCCGCGCGTTGCCGCCGCCGCTCGCGTGCGCGTCCAGCTCCACCATCGCGAACGTCCGTGCGTCCTGCTGCCTGCACGAGCTCTCGAGAAGCGTTTTGAGATGTTATGAGAATATTCTCCCCTTTCAACTGATACGTAATCACTCAGTTTTCGCACTATCGGAAACGTAGTAGTGGATCTGTTTGTGAAAAGGCGTTCATACCAATATCCTCTGGAACAAACGCGCTGCAAGTGTCCTCGAGCGTCGGCAGCAGCCTGCGCCGCGCGCCGCTCGTCAGTTCGCTCCAGATCTCCGCGTAGACCCGTAGCCGATCAACTTGCTGCTAGTAGTTCAGAAAGACGTCGTCGACACCCGACAGTCGACGCGATGAAACACGCTGAGGGCGAGGAAGAGGGCGACCGCGACCGCTGGACCTCGAGACCGATGGCAGATCATCACGAGCGGCTCCTGAACATCAAGAGTACTGCGCATCAAGCGACGATGAACCGTTGATCGTGTGTCGTCACTTGCATCTCACTCCCTCTCTCTCTCCTCCAGCCTTGATACGTCCACGACAACAGCTCTCATCTCTCAGATCGTCCGATCTTCTCAACAAGAGTCTGTCCTTGATGCTTC
>JAASGM010000829.1:0-12660 GCA_023334215.1 Globisporangium cystogenes
AACACGAACGGCGCACACTGCCGCAAACTCGTCTGCCTCGAGAACAGCAAGACCGCGTGCGCGGACGCGTACCACTTCCCGGCGGACGTGAAGACGCATGACTGCCCGGCGAGCACGGAGTTCGACATCGTGTTTTGCCCGAACGGCGATGGACTGTGATCCGAAGACTGACCTCTCCTCCAGCTCCTACGAACTCCGTCAACTGAGCCACTGCTGCATAGTGCGTGCACATGATCGATCAATTGACTTGACCTGAACGTTGTTTCAACCGTTCTCATGCACAACTTCCAACTCACTTGGTCCATGGCCAGCTCTCGGGTGTCTGATACGCCTCCTTGCCGTACTGGTGCTCGAGGAAGTCGATCGGATCCGCGAGTGTGTCGTATGACCGATCGAGCAGCTTCACCTGCGCGAACGGCTGCACCTTCGCGTCCGGCACCTTGCGGCCCAGCTTGTTGTGCTCGACATCCCACCTGCTTGTGAGCAGATGCCGGAACATCCGATAGAGGTCGATGTACGGCGCTGCGTACTCGACGCCGAACGGCTTGCGCGGGTCGTAGAGTCGAAAGGCAAGCGGGTGGATCGGCGCCACACACACGCGGTAGATGCCATAGTGGAAGAGGTGGTAGCCCTTGCGCCACAGCGCATCCGCGACCTCGACGTCCATTGTCTGCGTGTGGAGGGGCATCATCCAACGCCGCACAACGGCTCGGGCGTCAGGCTGTGCACCGTCTTCTGGCACGGGTTCGCTGGGGTCCTGGAAACCCAGGTCTGCGTCCTCTGTGTACGCCATGAGCGACTGGTTCCGCACCGCGCCGAGCAACGTGCCATAGAGCAGCACGGGCTTGGCTCCGAGCGCCTGGAGCGTCTCGTACACGTCGACGAGGATGAGGTGGAGCACGCTCGCGTGGCAGATGCGGTCGCGCTGCGCCGGCAGTGCCTCCGACCACAGCAAGTCATCTCGAGACGCCTGCGAGCAGAAGGGCTCGTCAATGCGGCCGGAGATCGGCAGGCAGTTAGCCCACTGCTCGCGTCGCGCCAGGGGCTCCTCGCACATGAAAGCGTGATCGCCCTCGAACTCTGGCGCCGACAGCGTCTGTGCGAGTCGCGCCAGCTCTGCCTGGAACCGCGCGCTGCTTTCGCTGTGTGTCGGCGTCGCGCGGGCATCCAGCACTTCCGGAGCGCACTTGCCAGGCGCGAGCGAACTCTGGGAGGTCGCGTGCAGGCGCTTGGGCGGCGGTAGACGGCGCACGCGGTGCGTTCTCGACCTGTGGCTCGCGGTGAGCAGCAGCCAGCCGCCAGCGCCGGCGGCGAGGGTCAGCAGCACCAGCGCCAGGAACCCGCCGACCGCTAGTCGCAGGAACGACGACGAGCCCCACGCCCGCGCCGCCCGTCCGGAGGCTGCAGGCGTCCTGACGCGCATCGGAGCTCTTCGCGAGTGGAGTAATCCGAAGACCAACCAGGTGGTGCAATGATGACACGAGAAAGTGCGCGAGCGCGATCTTGCTACTGCTGCTGCTGTGGCTCAGGAGCGGGAGGCTTCCTTGGATCCGCAGAGCGTCGGCCATCGTCGGCGGCGTCGTGCGTGGTGGTGCACCTGGACGCTGCGCTGTTCCCAACATAGCAGCTCGCTATTGACAGTGTCGAGTCCGCCCACAGAATTGCATTTCCAGACTCGCAAAGCACCCCACTGGCCCCATCGCATCTCAGCCCTTAATGATGAAGAAGGCGGGCGGCAGGCGGCGCCTCTCGCTGCGCGCGCTCGCGACCGCCGTGCTGGCGCTCGCGCTGGCGGCGACGACGCTGCTGCTGCTGCTGAGCGGTCCGCCGGCTGCGCCGCCCGCGGGCCACGCGTTCGACCAGCAGCCGCCTTCGCCACCCGCGTCGCCGCCGCAGCCGCGAGGGAGCGAGTGGACGCCTGAGTTCCCCGCCGGCGGCAGCGCGCGTGTCCCGCTCTTCGGCAACGTGAGCGCCCCGCGGCTGTTCGAGCTCTACGGCAACGTGGCGCTCGGGACGCCGCCGCAGAGCTTCAAGGTGGTCTTCGAGACCGGTGAGAACGTCGTGTGGGTCCCGAACGCGCGCACCGCAACCTCCACGCACGCGGTCTACAACCACAGCAGGTCGCGGTCGTACGAGGCCGACGGCGCAGGCGTCACGGACTACGGCAACTACTACGCGTACCTCGGCTTCGTCTCGCGGGACGCGGTGCACGTGGGCGACCTCGCGCTGCCCAACGTCTCGTTCGTCGAGGTGACGCGCGTCGAGAACCCGCCGGACTTTGACGACGCCGCGCCGGTCGACGGCATGTTCGGCCTCTCGCCGGACCTCGAGCGCAACGCGGTGCTCCGGCGGCTCGTGCGCTCCGGCGCGCTCGACAAGTCGGTGTTCGCGTTCCACTTCGCCAGGCGGCAGGCGGCGACCAGGTCCACTGCTGGCAGCGTCGGTGAGCTCTCGATCGGGGCGATCGACCGGCGCCGGTACATGGGAGCGATCAGCTACGTCCCCACGATCGACGCGAAGAGCTGGCGGGTGGCGCTGGACGCCGTCTCGGTCGGCAACACGAGCGAGAACTTCGCGACGACCGAGATGACGGCGCGAGCGACTGACTGGAGCGGCCGCGCGGTCGTGCCGGCCGAGGTGACGCCTTCGTGGCCTGCGATCCTCGGCCCGGCCGAGGACGTCAAGCGCCTCGCGGAGGCGGTCGGCGCCAAGGGCGGGCAGATCGACTGCTCGTCGCGCGGCCCGGACATCGTGTTCCGCATCGGCGGCGTCGCGTACACGCTCACAAAAGACGACTACACGCTGCGCGACAGCGACAGCGGTGGCGGCGCGGAGAGCTGCCGCTGGGCGTTCGTGGGCCTCGACCTGGGCTACTGGTGGCTCGGGCAGCCGTTCCTGCACAAGTTCTACTCGGTGTTTGAGTTCGGCGGGAGTCCGCGCGTCGGCTTCGCGCTCGCGGCGTGAGGTGTGTGATCTGTCGCTGTTGCGTCTCTCGATAGGGCGGCAGCCAACGCGAGAGCGGTGAGGACGGAGCAGCAGTTGGAGGTCGCCAGCCGCCCATTCGTTCGCTCGTGTTGCGATCCTCTGTCTCTCTCGTCTCGTTGTATCGTTCGGGTTGTCAAACAAGCCCAGTTCAGCACCTCCTCTCATAGTTGATCCCTCCCCTGCGTGATCGCCACTGCCTCAATGCGCCGATATATCGTGCACGACCCTCTTCAGTTTGATCGACTACGTAACCACCTGTCTGAATCTCCGCGCCAGAGATAGCAGCCAACCGTTTGCCGCTGCGAAGGGCCAGCAGCTCCTCGGATCGAGAGGCGAGTCACTCGCGAACTCGCCGCCCGCCGCGCACGCGCTTCCCCACCCGCTCCGCCCCACCGACCGACACTCGCACCACCACCGACCGACATGGGCAAGGGACAGCGCGAGCGCAAGGCCGCGGCCGCTGCGGCGATGGCCGCCACGCTGGCGCCGACCGCGTCACCCTTCCAGCCGCAGGCGCCGCTGCCGCCGCGACCGGCGGCGACGCTGCAGGTCGTCAAGCCGCTCGCGCGCTCCGCGGCGTCCGGCTCCAGCTCGCAGCTCTCGGCGACGGCGTCCGAGGGCTCGTCGTCCGACGGCGACGACGACAGCGACCGCCTGCGCGCGCTCGCGACGGAGGAGCAGAAGCTGGCGCTGCGCGAGCTGCCGACCATCGAGGCCACCGTCGCCTTCCTCTCGTCGCTGCTCGACCGCGCGAACGCCGCGGGCGTCAGCCGCGCCGAGCGCCGCGCCGCGGTCGCCGACGTCGTGGCCGCCGTGCTGGTGCTCGGGCCCTCGAGCGAGGGTGCGCTCTTCGTGCTCGACGCGCTGCGCGACTGCCTCACGGTCAAGGCGGCGAGCGTGCGCGAAGGCGCGCTGCGCGTGCTCACGGCGCTCTGCAAGTGCGACGAGATCTCGTGCGTCATGGAGCCCGTGGTCGTGGAGCAGCTCGTGGTCATCATGCAGCGCCACGCCGACTCGGAGAACTCGGTCAAGGACGCCGCGGCGACGCTCGCGCGCACGGTCGTGGAGACCGTGAACCCGCTCGCCACGCGCTCGCTGCTCGCGCAGATCTACGCGGCGCTCGAGCTGCGCCAGTGGCAGAGCAAGGTGGCGACGCTCAACCTGCTGCAGGCGTTCAGCGACGTGGCCGCCTTCGAGGTGGCGTCGTGCTTGCCGGAGATCATCCCCGTGGTCTCCGAGTGCGTCTGGGACACGAAGAAGCAGGTGCAGGACGCGTCCGTCGCGGCGCTCACGGCCGTGTGCGCCAAGATCAGCAACGACGACGTCGTGCCGCTCGTGCCTGTGCTCGTCGAGGTGATCGCGCGGCCGGAGCACACGATCAAGGCGATCGACGCGCTGCTCGCGACGACGTTCGTGTCGAACGTCGACAGCCCGACGCTCGCGCTCATCGCGCCGCTGCTGCACAAGGCGCTGCGCGACACGTCGATCCACAGCTCGTCGCTCAAGCGCAAGGCGTCGTCGATCATCGACAGCATGTGCCGCCTCGTGACGCGGCCGTCGGACGTGCTGCACTTCGTGCCGCTGCTGCTGCCGCAGCTCGAGACCGCGATCGAGCGCCTGACGGACGAGGAGGTCGTGGAGGCGGCCCGCGGCGCGCGCGCGCACCTCGTGCACGCGGCGGGCGGCGCCGTGGACCTCGAGGACGACCCGATCGAGATCCGCAAGAAGCTGCACGCCGACCTCCTGCAGGGCTTCCACGGCGCGCTCGACCGCGCGACGCACCCGGGGCTCGACGACTTCACGCTCGCCTACGTCGCGCACGTGTGCGCCGAGCTCGCGATGGAGAACCGCGGCGCCGAGTGGCGGCGCTTCGTGATGCCGTACCTGATGCCCCACATGCACGACGCGGACGCCGAGCGCGTGTGCGAGGCGCTGCGCGCGGCCGGCGGCGGGCTCGGCGGCGAGCGCGAGAAGTCCACGGACCCGAACGACGTGTGCGACGTCGACTTCTCGCTCGCGTACGGCGGCAAGATCCTGCTGCGCAACGCGCGCCTGCGGCTCACGCGCGGCCACCGGTACGGGCTCGTGGGCAAGAACGGCGTGGGCAAGACGACGCTCATGCGCAACATCTCGACCGGCGCGATCGACGGCCTCCCGGAGGAGCTGCGCACTGTGTACGTGCAGCACGAGGACGTCGTCGAGAGCCAGGGCTCGCTGCTCGAGTCGATGGCCAGGGCGCCGGAGCTCGCGCACCAGTCGGCGGCGGCGATCCGCACGACGCTGCTCGACATCGGCTTCACGGACGCGATGCTCGCGGGCGACATCGACGCGCTCTCGGGCGGCTGGCGCATGAAGCTCGCGATCGCCCGCGCGATGCTCTACAACGCGGACGTGCTGCTGCTCGACGAGCCGACGAACCACCTCGACGTGCACGCGGTGGCCTGGCTCGTGGACTACCTCAACTCGCTCGAGTCCATGACGGTGCTGCTCGTGTCCCACGACACGGGCTTCCTCGACAACGTCTGCACGGACGTGCTCCACTACGAGAGCAAGCAGCTCGTGCTGTACCCGGGCACGCTCTCGCACTTCGTCGAGCTCCACCCGGAGGCCAAGCACTACTACGAGCTCAAGTCGAGCGACACGGTGTTCCACCTGCCGCAGCCGGGGCGGCTCGAGGGCATCTCGTCCACGACGCGCCGCATCCTCACGATGGACCGCTGCTCGTACACGTACCCGGGCGCGAGCAAGCCGCAGCTCACGGACGTGTCGCTCAAGCTCTGCCTCGCGTCACGCGTGGCGGTCATCGGCGCGAACGGCGCCGGCAAGTCGACGCTCATCAAGATGCTCGTGCAGGAGACGGCGCCGGACGCGGGCGAGATCTGGAAGCACCACAATGTGCGCCTAGCGTACGTGGCGCAGCACTCGTTCCACCACGTTGAGCAGCACCTCGAGAGCTCGCCGGTTGAGTACTTCCAGTGGCGCTTCGGCGGCGAGAACGGCATCGACCGCGAGCTCAACTCGCGCGTGAACCTCCTGCAGACGGACGAGGAGAAGCTGCTCGCGGGCCACAAGACGGGTCAGATCGAGAAGATCGTGTCACGCACCAAGGGCAAGCGCGGCACGCTCGTGTACGAGGCCAAGCTCGTGGGCATGTCGGAGCGCCACAACAAGCTCTACACGCTCGAGCAGCTCCAGGAGATGGGGCTCGGCAAGCTCGCCGAGGCCGAGGACACGCGCCAGGCGACGCTCGCGGGCGGCCTCGACCTGCGGCCGCTCACGACGCGCGAGATCCAGCGGCACCTCGACGATTTCAACCTCGCCGCCGAGTTCGGCACACATGGCAAGATCCGCGGGCTCTCGGGCGGCCAGAAGGTCAAGCTCGTGGTCGCCGCGGCCATGTGGAACCGGCCGCACCTGCTCGTGCTCGACGAGCCGACCAACTACCTCGACCGCGCGGCGCTCGGCGCGCTGGCGGACGGCATCCGCGAGTTTGGCGGCGGCGTCATCATGATCTCGCACAGCGAGGAGTTCTACAACTCGCTGTGCACGGAGAAGTGGCTCGTCGAGTCCGGGCGCGTGCACGTGGTCGGCGAGGCGCAGGAGACCGAGTACCGCGCGGGCGGCGGCCGCAAGGTCCTTGAGGAGGAGCCCGAGGAGGACAAGAAGACGGCCGGGTCGATCAACGACCAGATGACGCGCACCAAGCTGACGAACCCCAAGACGCTGCGGCCGCTCTCCAAGCAGGAGATCCGCAAGCTCGTCAAGCTCGCCAAGTCCGCCGGCAAGTCCTTCGACGACTTTGTGGACGGCATCACGAAGACGAGTCCCGAGTGGAAGTGGCTGTAGAGTGAGAGAGAGAGAGAGAGAGAGAGAGACTGAACTATGAACTTGTACGCGATAGAAGAGAAGCGCTCGCGGGCGAGAGAGAGAGAGAGAGAAAGCGCGCATGAATGAACGAAGCGTTTGATGCATGGGACGGAGTCGTCGAGCAGCGGTGTTGGAGCATGGATGGATGCAGAGGCGACATTACCACCCAGCCAGCCAGCCACCCAGCACCGAGGAGGAGAACACCTCGAAGCTGAGCTGGCTGAGAACTGACAACTGACAACTGACAACTGACAACCGACGTGTCGCTCGGCTCGAGGGTGGTGGTGGGCACGAGAAAGCGTCGTTGCGGATGCGGTCGTCGTCCAGTTCGCTCACAACGGCGGCGGTCGGTTGGTTGTTGGACACAACTGTGCGCATTGGATACATGCGCCGGAGGTGGACCTGATGATACCCTGATACCCACTCACTCGCTCACTTGGAGCCTCTGCACTTTTCGGTGCAGAGTGCTGGTCAACGAGTTGCCGTCCACGGAGGCGACAGACACGACGGCGCTCACTCTCGGATCTGCGGCCGCGCGCACACTCGTGGCCCACGAACCTCCCCAACGCCGCCCTCGCTCGCCAACCGCCATGTTGTTCATGAAGAACGACTGCTGCGACGTGGAGCTGCTCACCCGCACGCGCTCGTCGCTGCGCGAGACGGAGCTCTCGAGCATCTCGCGCATCTCGAGCCTCAGCTGCGTCTCGGACCCGTCCGAGTCCTCCGCCACGAACACGAAGCTCGACGCCTGGGTCTACTGGCAGCGCGACGGCGAGCAGAACCCGCGGTGCTGGACCAAGGTCTTCGCCGTGCTCCGCAACGAGTTCCTCTGGCTCTACCAACGCCCCGAGTCCGCGCCGAAGAGCGGCGTGCTCCAGCTCGCCGTCACGAGCGTCGAGGTCTCCGGCGAGCGCCAGCTGCGCGTCGTCGACCCGAACGGCGAAGACCTCACGCTCTGCCTGCTGAGCGACGACGCGTTCGAGAGCTGGCGCGCGGGTCTGCGGCTCGCGTCCGCGCGCACCGACGCGTACTTTCGCCGCGCGAGCATCGACGTGAGTCACCTGCCCGGCGACAGCTTCTTCCGCGGCACGCTGGTCGCCTACCGCCGGCCTTCCCGGCGCCAGCGCTGCATGGCCGCGATCTCCAAGCTCACACGCCGGCGCCACCGGGAGGACTGAGCCCTCGCCACCACGCCATAGGACATACTAGTAGGACTGACTAGCAGCAGAGTATTTAAGCGCCAGCGCTAACGGAGCTGCACGCGTGTCGTGTGCGTCGTCGTCTTCTGCTTGTGTGGTGCTGCGTCGTGCCGCCACTGGTCGGCAAGCGCGCCAGGTGGCTGGTGGCTCGTGCCGGTGCTGCGGGCGCAGTGACGACTGCACTCCCACTCGCTCTCGCCGGAGCTGCAGACCTGCGCCGTCTCCGGCGTCGCGGTCATCTGTGCTTCGCCGATCTGCACGCGACACGATCGCGGATGCACCTCGCGTGCGCCGGAGCCATTTCGCCGGTCAGCAGCAGCGGCTCTGGTGTCCAACCCTCTTGACCGCCTTGACCCCATTGACCCGTCCGGCCGTCAGTGGATCGCCTCCGTGGACTTGGAGGAGTGGACACGCCGACGACCGACCGCCTGACTGACTGACGCACCCACTTCGCCAAGCCAACGCTCGCTCGCTCGCCCGCTTGATGCGGCCGTTGCTCGCGACGAACCAGCGCGTGTCCAACACCAGCGCTCGTCGCCATCTCTCGGCTCACAATCGCTTCTCACACGCGCAAGGAAGATGGCGAAGCCTGCCGAGCGATGCGGCAGTCTGCGCTCCACCGCGCTCTCGTCCCCGCGCAGCAGCAGCAGTGACAACACTGCGGAGCTGCTGGGCTTTGGCGAGTGGGTCTACTGGCAACGCGACGGCGAGAAGAACCCCGCGTGCTGGACCAAGGTCTTCGCCGCCGTCGAGGAGGACGCGAGCGTGGGGCTCTACGGCTGCGAAGACATGTCCTCGCGCACGCTCGTGCGCCGCCAGTCCATGTGGCGCGTGCGCGTGCGCGTGGAGAGCAACCTGCGCGCGCTCACGCTCTGCGACGCCGACGGCGGGTTCGTGATGCAGCTCTGGCTGCTCAACGCGTCGAACCTCGAGATCTGGCGGGCGTGTCTCGAGAGTGCAGTGAGCGCCGCACCGGCGCCGCCGCGCGACCAGCGAGCGCTCGTCGCCGCGACAGCCGGAGGAGGAGGAGGCGGCGGAGAGGCGATCTGGAACCTCCGCCACCGCCCGAGCGGGAGCAAGCGCAGCGTCGCCAAAGCTGTGTGCAAGTCCGCGGTCTCGCGGGTGCGGCGCAGGCTCCGGGAGCTGATGGAGTAGAGAGAGGAGGGACCGAATCGTCGTGCTAAGTTATCAACATGTGAACTGTCGGAGTCGTCCCCCTCGTCCCAAGTGCGCGCGCAGCACATGCTCGACGACATCGAGCGCGTCGTCCGAAGTCCGAAGCAGCTCTCAAAGACCGAGAGGCGCCGCAGTCCTCCAGTCGCGTGATCTCTCGCCTGGCTGGCGTCCCGATCTCGTCGATCTCGTCGACCTCGTCGACCTTCACTTGTCGCTCTCGCGCCTACGTGGACGCAACGCGGCTGCTGCCGACGCTGCACGACGCCGCGTCTCGAGCGCAGGTGAAGCCCAGGCGCGCGTTGCCAAAGTCGAAGACCGTGTAGTACTCGGTCAGGAAGTTGTCGCCGAGCACCCACCAGAAGAGCCCGTCGCCCAGCTCCCTGGTCACAGCCAAGCGCGTCCACACCCACACCAGTCAGTCCACACACGCACACACACACGTTCACGCAGCAGAGCACCAGAGCGAGCCACGCGCGGACTGCACGACAGACTACATGTAGTACGCACGCGTGGTTGCGCAGCTGAACCTCGCACAGCGAGTCCTCGCAGTGCACGTAGCTCGCCGGCTCGAGGCGGAAGTAGCTGCCGTCCTGTCCGAACGCGAACGAGAGCGTCGGGAAGTCGGCGGGCTCGGCGTCCACGCACAGCACAGTGGCGTCCGTGTCGACGAAGCAGTCGAGTCCGGCTGTGACGTGGTCCATGATCGTCTCGAAGAGCTGCGGCGGTGCGTACGAGTACGTCGTGCCCGAGTCCACGATCGCGAAGCACAGCGGGTCGCAGAGGTTGGTCCACGGCTTGAGCTCGCTGGAGCGCCTCGAGGTCTCTGCGCCAGCGTACAGGTACGTTGCTGGGTCTCTGCTGGGACTCGGGATGAGATGGAAGTTGTTCAGATGGACGGTCCAGTACGTCAGGCGGCCGTCGACTGTCGCGTCCATCGCACACGACGATCAGCACCCGAGTACTCAAACGCTCCAGCGCACGCTCGAGAGCGCTCAGTTCGCGCGACGTACTCGGGAGCGTCACGACCGGAAAGTACGCTCGCTGCGCGTTCGCGCCGCCCACGGCCGCGTCGAAGCCGCCCAGGTGGAACTCGGACGGCACCGGGTCCTCCAGCCTCGTGAGCCGGAACGCGAACACGGCGTCCATGTCCGGATTCGCGCTCGCAAGCGCCGCGAGGATCGTCGGGTGCTGGATCTTGCTCATGCCCGCGAACGCGAGCCCCACGACGCCGTCGGGGAGGAAGCTCTGCGGCACAGCAGGGCGAGGGAGGGGTCTCGATGAGCTCCTCGCGTCACTCGCCAGTGTCTACTGATGCACTGCACTGGTCGATGGACGTGGTGACGACGACGACCAACCAGCTGCCGACCACCCGCCGCACTCGCACTCGCACCGGAATGGAGCCCGTCTCGTCTGTGAGCACGGCGACCGCGTGCGCCGGCGCCGAGAAGTTGCCGAGCGCGATGACGTCCGCGCCAACGTCGCCGTACGACTCGCCGCTGCCGTAGAGTCCCTCGAACCTCTCGCCGAGCGCCTGGAACGTGGCGGACGCCAGCGGATCGAAGCTCCGGTGGTCGCCACAGGTCGGACACGCGCGTCCGGGCACCCACGTGTCGCTCGAGCCTGCAGCGCGTTGGGACCGAGACGAGCGCGCGCCGTAAGTGTCGTCGCCAGGGCATCGCCTCGAGTGCTCCGGAGCTCTAAAGCTCTGGAGCTCTGGAGCTCTGGAGCTCTGGAGCTCTGGAGGTGATGACGCACCCGTGTCGAGCAGCACGCGGAAGGTCTGCGGGGGCGAGCCGAGCGCCACCTGGCCGAAGTACTGGCAGTTGTCCAAGTTGCGCAGCGGCAGCCGCGCGAGTCCAGCGTAGCGCGGGCGGCTCTCCATCGCGACGGCGTGCTGGCGCGGGCGGAGCTGCGCGGCCGGTGCCGAGTGCTGGCGCCGGTGCGCTGCCATGGAGAGCGGGATGCGCGCGAACGCCGAGGCGCCGGAGGCTGCGCACGCGAGCTGCAGCAGGAAGAGAGGGGCGAAGAGGAGCACCGCGTCGCAGCACCGCCGACGCGGGTGCTGCTGGGCCATGATCGCCTGGTGAGCTTCAAAGGTCGTGACGAGCTCAACCTGTATCTGATGAGCTTTGCATTGCGATAGTTGCAATATGAAGTATACACAGTGTATTGGATAAACAGGGAATTCCAATCCCAAATGAGAGAAATCCACCAACGAGTTCCACTTGACAATCAAGCTGTAAAACCTGGCGCGCATCGTGGAAGACGACATCAGCTCTCCTTCCTGGCGCCACCACCTCCCTCGGATGACAGCAGCAAAACACTAGAACCCTCTTCGAGCAGAGCGGAGGGCCTGGGTGGACGCCTCAACGCCTGCCACGGGCTCACTCTCGGTTTTGCGCCGACTCCCGTACCCTCGAGCGAGCCCAAGTCGACCCGATCGTCCGCCTCCACACGAGCGATGCACTTTGCGGCGTGGCCGATCCTCACGCCGATGGCCAAGCTTCTGGGTCTGCTGGCAGAGTTCACGCAGATGCTGAGCTCGGAGAACCGGATCGATGCTGTCGAGTCCAAGCCAGACCGGCGTCTTGTCCGCACGCGCTCGGATCCGCTCAATCCACCGCCGTCGCCGTCGCCTCGCACTCTTCGACCGGCGCGTCCGGCGCGCGCGCTCTCGTGCGGCGCTAACACCTCTCGAGTCGCCAGGTCCGACGCCAGAGGCGGTGAGCTGTGAGCTGTGAGCTGTGAGCTGTGAGCTGTGAGCTGTGAGCTGTGAGCTGTGAGCTGTGAGCTGTGAGCTGTGAATTGCGAACTGCAGGCGTCACGAGCAGCAACAAGCAGCTCAGCGTGTCAACACGCTGCACTTTCTTGCCGAAGATCGCGAATCGCGATCTTCGCGAACGAGACGTCACGGGTTGGGGCAATGGCGCTGCCTCTTCTGACGCAGCCATCGTGTCGAGACCTCCTCCTCGCGGTGCTGCAGGTGCAGGAGCTCCTCGTTGCCGCTAACGTCGGCGGCGTCGAGCTGAAGCCGCAGGACAGGAGCTGCTGTCGCTGCCCTCACGCATCGCGCTTAGAGCCAGAAACATACTATTGAACTCGATAGGAGCCACCACTGCGCACTCTCTACGCCCGCACTGCGTTCTCACAGTACTCGGAGGTTTGGTAACACGAGCCGCATCGACTTGACTGGTCAGCGGCGCTTCGCCTTCGTTGCGTGACGCGCGGGCTGCAAGAGGTGGTGGTGGCGTCGGCGACTCGGCAGCAGCCACTCGACGAGCAGCAGGTAGGCGGCGAGCAGCACGAGCACGCCGCCCAGAAGCACGCGCGCGCCGCCGAGGTGCTCGACGGTCTCGAGGAACCCGACGACGCCGTCCGCACCACCAGCAGCAGCAGGAGCAGCAGCGCCGATGTGCGGCGCTGCCATCGTTCG